>JANFCV010000438.1:0-124883 GCA_024500475.1 Phthorimaea operculella | reverse complement strand
CTGATCTTTTGAGGTAGACTTGGCTACCGTAAATGGACACCCTGAAGGACGGGGGGTAATATCGGACAGCAGGATTGCCTCGGATTCCCTGAAGGGCAGGGGGAGCATCAGACACCATAAGAGCAGGACGTACCACCGAACTACACGGGCACGTTAAGCCGTCGGTCCCGATTGCTCTTTATGATCACTTAGACTTCGGTCGTTACACAACCTTGTCAGAGGCCTGCTCCTGCAGTAGGCGGTTTAAAAACTCTAACACCAGGGTTCATCGGGTCGTTGGGCGACTTGGTACCACCTGAAGAAGAAGAAGTTCCCGAAACGGCCAAAATCCTAGATTTTTGGCCAAAAACCTGGATCAGCTTAGGACGATGGCCGAAAGAAGTCTACGATTTTGCCATATGCCGGCTTTTGGCCAAAAACCTAATTCTGCCACCGTACTGCGACATACACACTAATTCACCTTATTCTTCTTCTTTATTTAAGAGTTATGGTATTGTCGGTGGAGCAACCGCCATCATTAATTTTAAATGACGATAATATCTTTACAAGGTATTCAATCACAACATTCTTGGTGTATACGTACATATATCACGCCTTTATCCCTCGCGGGATAGTCAGAACGTAAATTGCTGTAAAAGCGGCCATATTTGCACCACATCGGACAAAAGTTTGACCGGACGATATTGCGGTTACTTCAAGCAGGGTTACTCACAGCCTCTATACGGTACGATGACAACTTGTGACAGTCGCAATTTGAAAAATATCGACGAATATTTGATGAATATGCGATCCGAAAAAACACCGGAAAATCACCCGGTTTCGTAAATATGCGCTTTTCATACAAAAAAGCTTTCGTCTTTATTAATATTATAGTAGATTATTTAAATTTCAAGTTACCCCAAAACCCGCCTAGAAGGCAGACAAGATAAGCAGGCTGCGTATTTGGTAAATCGATTTAGCATAAAAAAGATACAGCTATTGGCTCCCGTGATCCCCGGATTTAAGGCCTGTGAGGAATGGAAGTCGACATACGCATCCGATACGAGCCTGCTTGAATATAAACTTGAAAATTTGCAGCGACCTTGAACCGTAAAAACGAAATTCGGTAAATATAAGTAACTCTCCTTCCTTTCTAAAAAAGCTACTTAAAGTTGGTATTGTATGAAATGTGTTCAATAGTAGGTAGGTATATATTTGAAGAAACTGAAACCCAAGCAGCATAATATGAACAAACTATGAAATTCCCATCCCATTCATAGTGAAATTGGCTCTAATGTTATTTATATGGGATTAAGTGATATTTAGTTTAGGTTTCCTAAAGTTGTTCAATCCTTTCAGCAGAGTGTAGGTACCTAAAGCGTAATGTGACTATATAAAATAGGTATCCGGTTTTTATGTAGGGTGAAATTTTACTAGTGACCGATAGCGAAAACTCAGAACCGGCTAGTGATAAGGAACAACTTTCCCCCAGGGAAAATAGGTCGAAATACGAAAAAGAAATTTGTACCTCCCATAGTAAATGAAATCAGCTTATCGCCAAGTAGTATGGGAGGTCCAAAATTTGTTTTCTTATTTCGACCTATATTCCTTGGGGAAAGTTGTTCCTTATCACTAGCCGGTTCTGAGTTTTCGCTATCGGTCACTACGAAAATTTCACACTTCGTGAAAAATCCAAAAACACAAACGATTCTGAAGCTACCTACCTACTGTATTTCAGCAGTACCTCCTGTAAAGATAACAATACTAAAATAGGGTCTTTCGATTCTGTAAGCCGCTACAGTAACCAACAGTATCTTGTCGGGATTTGGAAACAAATTATTGTCGTCCTATGCTAATAAGATACCGCAAAATATCCGCAAGTCTTCGATCTGATACCAATAGTATTATTACTAAAACTAGGTAGGTATATAACAGCCACAACAGTCCACTACTGGACGTGGGCCTTCCCCTGTATTTGTCATGGCTACTACGCTTGGCAGGAGGATTGTCGAGCAAAGTGCAAGGTGTTGTAGGTGTAGGGAACGCTGCTGCCCATTCCCCAGATTCATAAAAATGGGATGATGCTATTCTAAGCTGGCATCACACGACCATCCATGTCTGAATATTAACAATACCTCCTGTAAAGACAACAATACTAAAATAGGATCATGTTGTCGGGATTCAGAAACAAATTATTGTCGTCCTATGCTAATAAGGTACCGCAAAATATCCGCAGGTCTTCGATTAATGGATGGGAACAGATTTACCTATTTATTTGATTAAAACTAGTTAGGCTTAGGATTTCTGGATGAAAATCTTCACTTGTTCATGACAAAATCTATAACTACCTTCAATTATACATGTTTTTTGCCTTCTACAGCGCAAAATTTGTCTTTCTATCGGGCGCAATTCTCACCCAATTCCGTTGAATGTCTCTTCTTCTTCTATCGTGTCGATGAATGACCCAACGAACCCTCAAGAGTTCTTTAACCGCCTACTGATATATTGCCTACTGAGAGACCTTTGACATGGCTGTTTAACGACCGCAGTTGAACGAGATTTTTTTGAAGCTTTAATTTTTTGAAGATTTAAATCATTTTTACGAAATATTAGTTGTTTCGTCATCAATTTCGTAAATGCCCCACCAGGAATAGAACCCAGAACCTTTGCGTCGCATTACCACTGCGCCACATCGACCGTCTTTACTTCATCACGCCCGTCGACAGGCGGGTTGGCAAACGCAGTGTAACACATATTCTACACCGGCACCATACGACGAAAGTTGTTTATAACTAGGCGACTAAATCTGAATACATAAACACAGTTCGTAACGTATCCTGTATGTAAATGTAGCTAGGAAATACCTTCCTAAAAGACAAAGTAACAAACTTAATCATTAGAAACAATAGATTAGAAAATAAATAGGCCCAATTTTATTATGCGTTTAAAATCAGCCATTTTTAATTTTTGAAATTTGAATATGGCTTATGCCAGTCGCGCTGCTGAGACGAATCCTTGACGTTAACATACGTTTATAGTACGGCCAACGAAACGAGATAATTAATGTAAACAACTTTTGTATGACTCGGTGACAGTTATTACAATCTGTCCTTATCTGTCATTTGGTATAATGTAAGCTGTCTCTTTCAGATTTGTTTACACTTTTTATCTCGTCTGGTTGGCCTTACTTTAGCCGTTATCAGCTGTAGCCGTGAAAAAGATTTTACTTGTCCACATATTATCTAATCTTCATACTCATAAATTGAAAATGAGAAAAGTTGAAAAATTCACCAGCGACCGCCGGGACTTGAACCCGGGACTGTGGATTGCCGTTCCACCGCTCTACCAACTGAGCTACGGGCGCCTAGCGGACCCTGTTGAATCTTGCAACCTCTTGATGCTCGTCTTGAAGCGACGATCCAGCGACATCTGCAGAAAGTATTTGGAACTTTACTACATGGTTAGTCCACATTATGAGTGGAATTCAAACCATATGATGAAGCTTGCTTAAACCAATGTATTGGAATTTTTAATGCACTCACAGCGCAATATTATTCTCATAAATTGAAAATGAGAAAATTGAAAAATTCACTAGCGACCGCCGGGACTTGAACCCGGGACTGTGGATTGCCGTTCCACCGCTCTACCAACTGAGCTACGGGCGCCTAGCGGACCCTGGTGAATCTTTCAACCTCTTGATGCTCGTCTTGAAGCGACGATCCAGCGACATCTGCAGAAAGTATTTGGAACTTTACTACTCGAAACTTTACTGTCAAAAAACATAACCCTCCTTGTGAGGTAGTCGGGTAAAAACAGTTTGTAGCGTATCAACTCGTATCTACGTAAGTAGGTATAGATAACATTCCTAGAAGCCAAAATAACAAGCTTAGCAAAAAGCCGGTCTACTGTTTTGCTTGCGGTTTTGACAGTACAGAAATAGGAGGCCCGGGGTCCGTCTTTAGACCGCAACTCAAAACTTGACTCATTAACATCTGTTTATAAAACTTTTAATTTTGTTACATACTTTCGCAGCATAAAAATTTGCTACTCAAAATTATTTGAATTCTACTTCAGAGAACATTAACCAAATCTTTCATACATTCTTGCCGTGTGGTGCCGTCTTAGAATAGCATCACTTTATATCTTTTACGTGGGTGTCGTAAGAAGCGACTAAGGGATTCATCAACCTATCACTATAGTGATACACAGTCTTCTGGATGCCTCTTAAACTTTTGTCAGATGTGGTGTATGGCCGTTTTATACAGTCGTTTGCGCTCTGCATACCCCTCAAGGGATATGGGCGTGATATATGTTTGCATCACAATCCTAAACGCCGAGAAAGTAAATGCGCCGTTGAAATCAAAACTTTATCATTCCGAGCCGTGAATCTCCACTCAGCCGAGAAGATACGTTTATTCAACACGAAAAACTTTTTGACTCACTCCAGAGAAACAGAAGGTTCTCAATGTGACCTCGCTGTTTAACACGTTTTTACTAACATTATTCATGGTACTGATTACTTTTTTTAGTTTAATAGGTTATAATGCTCTGGAGAGGATCGATGCAGGAATCAAATCTGGAAAATTACGTAGGCACAGACATTGTTTAATAGTTTCACAGTTTTAAAACTGTGAAATTTGTACAGGTGTCTTTATAAATTTTTAATAAAAAAAAGTCTAATATACAGTTTCACCAAGCGCCAACAATAAAACTTTGCAAGTTTTCCTAAAATTAAGTCGGTACATTCTTTTTTAGTTACAATAATATTTTTTTCTCATACTTACAGTGTGATCGGATATGAAAATGTCTACTGATGAATAAAAATCATTGAACGCAAGAAAATAGAGACCTACCATCTGAGAAATGATTTTCACGAAAGTTGCGATAAGTCACGACGCATATTTAGTACCTATACTATAAACAACTGTATAGTAATTTTAGAAAGTCGACCTAAGCTTAGCATTTAGATGAGCAAAACACGCAACTTCAAAATTCAAAATTCAATAATTTATTTCTTTGTAGGAATGTACAAGATTCTCTTAAAGAAAGTCATATTCTAATACATCTTAAAAAGAGAAAATTTGTAATGCAAAATTTTCTTTTATAACAATTTGAGTTCCTACCTAAACGCGGCTCAGGCGGATAAAAATAAAAATAAAGGCACTGCCTGGGGCCAGGCTAACCACACAGCATGCAACTTTATGCCTCAATGAATGACAATTAAATGGAATAACATTCTGTCAAAATTTTAAAAAGGAGTTACATTTGTATGGTTAGCCGGTTAACGTCCGTTTGTGCGTCATTAATTCCATTCTTCACCCTAACTTCATATGAATACGCTTTATGTCAAATGGCATCGCACAACGCTGCGTCGACGGATGCGTCTGTCAAAACGTTTGACATAAACAGTATTCATATGAAAATGAGGTGGAAAATCGAACAAACGACGCTCAAACGGCCCATGTGTTTCTCGCCTTTGCAATAGGCTGAGGCATTCGAGAACGTAATTTTTGGTTCAGACCATTAGCTATATTAATTAACAAAGATTTAATTTTCCATTTACCTACTTCTAGATGGCGCTAGATATGCACCGACCCTTAGCAGTCACGTCTAGTACTGATTGGGTCCCGGTGGGGAGCTCTCACCATAGCTGCTCTTTACACCGAGCGAACCGCGGCAATCACAACTTTCTTATACTCTAGTTACTGCGCTTTTGTATGACAGCTACAGTATGATGTTTTTACCAACTTACCTATTATAGATACTATAATTCTTGTAATCTCTTCATTGCGCAACAACTAGAATCACGTCTATGTATACTGATTGGGTACCGTTGCGATTCTCTTCACCATAGCTCTTCACACCGAGCGAGCCGCGGCAATCACAACTTTCTTATACTCTAGTTACTGCGTTTTTGTATGACAGCTACGAGCTACAGCTATGTTATTTTTACCAACTAACCTATTACCATAACAGCTACATCAGTCCACCGCTGGACATGGGCCTCTCCCGTATCGGAGGGTATTGCCATTCTCACCACGCTTGGCAGGCGGATTGACGAGCGCAGTGCAAGGTGTTGTGCTCGCAGAGAACGCGGCTGCCTGGACCCATACCTTAGTCGGTTTTTACGACACCCACGGGCAAGATATGGGGTGATTCTATTCTAAGCCGGCACCACACTGCAAACCTATACCTATAACCTATACCTACCCACTAAGTAACTACCCGATACTCGTGCTCGTAAGGAAATCCTCTATCTTATAAGATGGAAGATGTTTTCCTTCGGTGAAGACTTGACGTATCGCATAAAATCTACTTAATATGCAAAACTTCACGAGGAATATTGAAGAGCTATTTATAGTAGCACTAATCTACCGGATGAAAAACATTTCAGGGATTTTAGACCATATACACACATGTGGTAAAATCGGGTACAGAAATGCGATCATTCCATAGAGCTTTTTATTCCAAAAAAGTTCAAAAAACAAATAAAGTCCCAATTTTCAGAAAGATTTTTCGGACAGCTGCGCTGCGATGTTATGGGACAAAGATCTATTGGTATAATGGGAAGTTCAAACTGCATGGTTGCATTTTTCGTTTGACCAAAATTTCAAGAAATATACTCGTAGGTATTCAGGGAACTGAAAACTATTAGCTACATTGCATCCTCAAGCTAAGAAAGTTGTAAGAAATTAATTTACTGCCCTGTAGAGGCTTTGGCGACCAAAGGCGGGTGGCTTGAAAGAGCGTATTAGTTCTGAGTTTAATATCTGGGGATCAGAACCGATCTTTTGGTATACTCTCATGACTAGGTAGATGGGTATGTACCGATAGGTCCTTGTAGACATCGTTTTAAAGGAAGTCTACACGTTATTCATATTATTTAAGTAGATTCGTGAAAATATGGATGGTTTAAATACACTTCCCATCAAAAAATCGAAACACCTCGGTTTTTCTTGTTTTTGGCCGAATTAAGCACCAAAAAGTATTGTTTGCATTAAAAAAACGATTCATAACATTTTCAACATAAAAATTTAGAGCTTTTCATCTTATCTTAAAACTTTGTTTTTAATTGTTTACTGTGACTTTGATTGCCTGAAAGTTAGATTTTATCGAATCATGGTATTTCGAAAGCGCTCAGCGGTGACATTGCCAATTTTGACTCTGGTCATCGTTTTGTGGTTAAATGCTTGCATTAAAGCACATCTGTTCATAAAGTTACAAACGCCATCAAAGACTGGTCTGTTTGACGCGACGTTCAGAATCGCCGAAATCGGTCAGTTCTGACCGATATGATCGAATTAATGTTATGAGTTCTTTGCAAAATCGACGCCTTAACGCTTTTGAACTGCGGCAAAAGCTATCAAATGTACAAAAGGTGACTTTTAGTGGCTCTACAATCAGAAGAAGGTTAAAGGAACGTAGACTGGTACCGCAATAGTCGGGAAACGGGCCCAAATCAACTGCAGACACGAAGACAAAATCTGTCATGCCGTCGGCGCTGATTCCTTCCCAAACCGTTCACGAACTGCCACCATAACTGACCTTTTATCAATGCATTGTGTAAATCATTTTTAATCCCTTCTGTAAACCAAAGTGCTTCCGTGGTTACCATTCAGCGTAATTCTACACTCAGCAGAAAAGAAAAATTTGATCCAATGGGTATACGATCAGTTTAGGTGCTCACTTGCAAAGTTAAGGCGCGCTATTTAATTGTCTTCAGTTGATTTGGGTCCGTTTCGGCTATTGCGGTACCAGTCTACGTTGCTTAAACCTTCTTCTGATTGTAGAGCCACTTTCAGCCACCTTTTGTACATTTGATAGCTTTTGCCGCAGTTGAAAAGCGCTAATGCGTCGATTTTGCGAAGAACTCATAACATTATTTCGATCATGTCGGTCAAAACTGACCCGATTTCCGACAGATTCTGAACGTCGCGTAAACAGACCAGTCTTCTGATAGCGTTTGTAAGCTTTATGAATAGAGGTCAGGCTTAAATGCAAACATTCAGCTACAAAACGATGACCAAGTCCAAAATTTGGCAATATCACCACTTGGGCTTCTTCTACGGGCAAAATACCCATGATTCAGATAAAATCTAACTTTTTTCAGGCGATCCAAAGTCACAATAAACAATTAAAAAAACAAAAGCTTTAAGATAAGCTAAAACAAGCCCTAAATTTTTATGTTGAAAATGTTATGAATCGTTAAAAGGCGCAAACTGCAAACGTGTCTCAGTCATTCATCTCATTTACAGAACAAAGAGGTGGGATTCCAATTTAGAATTTTTTTATACACACTGAAAAGACAAAACTGCCGGCTACACAGTCATATAATTTTTTTAATTCAAACAATACTTATTAGTGTTTAATTCGGCCAAAAACAAGAAAAACGGAGGTGTTTCGATTTTTCTGATGGGAAGTGTATTATGACATCAGAGATGACTATTAATATACCATAAAGGTGGTATTCCGAACACTGCAGCCAACAGCCGACAGCCAACAGCATATGCTGCAACGGCAGTTGCAGCCGTTGCAGCACTACTGGTTTGTATGGAGTTCTATGGAACGCTATCCGAAGGCTGCAGCCGACAGCACATGCTGTCGGCCGCTGCAGCATATGCCGCAACTGCCGTGACTGCAGATCAGTATTGCTGCAACGGCAGTGCGATACGCACGTATCTATTTATGGTATTTTACTATAAAACGTAAAATGCGTGACAGAAATAATTATGAAGTAATTAACTATCATAATTATTAAAAAACGAAACCACACAGCGGTAATTTCAAAGGTACCTACCTATTATACCTACCTAGGTTCGAGTTGCGGTACACTGAATTGTACCAACTAAGTACTTACAGTTCGTGCGTGAGTTATCTGTAGGTACCTATTATAGCTATCTTATCTATGTTATGTACCTACCTGCTACTCTGCCGTGTGATGCTAGCTTAGAATAACATCACCCCGTTTTTTCCTGTGGGTGTCGTAAGCAGCGACTATGGGTCTCGAAGGTAACATGTGTATTGCAATTTTAGGCGACAAGCTGACAACCTGTCACTATAGTGATACACGACAATAGCTAGAACGGCTCTCAAATATTTGTTACACGTGGCGATAACGACCGAATTTTTACGGCCGTCGCTACCCTGCAAGGGTTTAAGGCGTGATTTATGTATGTAGGTACCTATTAACCTGTAGGTACCTATAAAATCTACCTAAGTCTACATGCAACTATCGGCAGTCACGGCATGTGCTGTCGGCTGTCGGCTGTCGGCCGGTGCCTTCGGAATCGCATGTGCTGCAACTGCCAACAGCATGTGCTGCAACTGCCAATAGCTGCAGCCGTTGCAGCATATGCTGTCGGCTGTCGGCTGTTGGCTGCAGTGTTCGGAATAGCAGCTTAATAAGTAGGTATCTGAAATTCCTTCACGAACCATCTTGCCTTTTGGATAATCAGGTGGGTCAGCCAGCCTGTAACGTCCTAACTAGACTGGTAAAAAATCACAAAGTGATAAATATTTACTTTATTGAACCACTGGGGATCGAACCCGGAACCTTCTGCGTAGCAGGCAGTTGCACACTACTTACTATAACACACGTGGGCTGAGCTTTTGGTTCAAAGAAACTTATTTTGAGGTCAGACTCCAAAGATACGTATTTAGAAAGGAGATTTAGTAAGAAATAGCTCAAGAAAGCTTACTACTAATCCAACTGCAGCGACGTCACATGTTCGTACGAGGCTCAATATCCTTTCCTTTCAACCTCCGATACACCGCTACTGTTCCTATTGTGTGAAATGTCGGTGGTATTGCCAGACTACAAATAGAATATGCTTTTGAAGTGAGGGAGAATAGAGGTAGTCTGTCTTAAACGTCCTGAGAAAAAATGAGGGCGCCACTTTGTATGAAATTTAAAATTAAATGGTAACTTTGACAATAAATGGCAACAATTTGTATGTATTCTTTTAAAGTTTTAATTTAATGACAGGACTTTTTAGACAGGATGTGTGGATTCAAATGCACTGTATCATTTGTCGGTGTTTAGCCGAAAAGAGCTCCCATACAAGAACTGGATACTTTAACAACGTCTCTTTTGATTGACACAGGGTCGTTCACCAAACCATTATTTTGGTTTGAAACATTTTCATCGTAAATAATTCACATTTTTGTTGTTGGTGTATTAACAGGAACAAATAAGTAAATTGTGTATAAGAGTGATTCTTTCAGTTCGTTCAAATCACTGTCCGGATCATAATTTGGCACTAATATTGACATTGAGCTAAATATTTTGATTGAATATGTTTACTTATAAAGTGAACTAAATGATGCATTTATTATATTTGGATTAGATACAAGAATTAAAAAAAGTTCTGAACAAGAACCTCCCAAATCTTCATTACCCTCCGTGTCCAAACGGTACCACGAAAAAGATTTTAATTATTTCTTGGATTTTCTTATGTAGAAGGATTATTTTTTTTGCAGTGAAGTACTTTGAAAATACATGTATATTGTCAGTATTTAATATAGTATTTTTAAATAACGTTCAACCTAGAAAGAATCGACTGAAAAGTTTTGTCAAACGAAAAACGTCATTCATTTCCGCGAAGTTTGAAAATAAAAATAATTGGTTTCATACCCTTATTAGTAACCTAACAAATCAATCACTACTCACGCGCACTTAAGTCGCCCCCACTGCCGAGCCGAGAGTGGACGTGTACAATTTAGAAGTGCAAAAAATTTACGTTTTTTCGTGCGGAGATGACGTTTGTCACAGGTGAGTGTTCATTATACTCCGACAACCGATGTGGCGCAGTGGTTAGTATGCCTGCCTGCCACGCAAAGGTTCCGGGTTCAATTCCCGGTGGGGTCACTTACAAAGTTGATATTTATCACTTTGTGAAATTGTTCCCAGTCTGGTTAGGACATTGCAGGCTGAACCACCTGATTGTCCGCAAGTAAGATGGTTCCGTGCTTCGGATGGGCACGTTAAGCCGTCGGTCCCGGTTGCTGTCTTTGATGGCGGTCGTTACACAGCCATGTCAGAGGCCTGCTGCTTGCAGTAGGCGGTTGAAAAACTCTGACACCAGGGTTCATCGGGTCGTTGAACGACTCGGTGTCCCACACGAAAAGAAGATTATACTCCAATTATTTGACAAGTAAGTGTTTGAGATAAAATTAAGGTTTTGACTTTAATTTGTAGTATACAGGGATGTTATACTAGGTTGTATTCGTTGTCTTCTTTTTTAACCTAGAAACAAAAATATCTGAGAAAAACTGCTCAAACTTCATTCCTCTCCGTTTCATTACCTTCCAATTCCTCAAAATTTTACGTGGAAATGAATGAAGCTGTTTTGGAAGGTAATGATGTTTTTTGTAACAAGTGTTGACATGGGCCGTTTTCGCCATCCAGTGGCAACCAGTAGCTTATTTTTATGTCATTGGTCCATCCATCTAGCCGGAGGGCATCCAATGCTACGTTTTCCAAGGTGTCGCTTCCACTCGAGAACCCATTTCTTCTTCTGGCGAGTCGACAGCAGATATTTGTGTATGTGGCGACGCGGATAGCTTCGTCGGAAGCGTTTCACAAGTCCGCCAACGTGCCTGCACCTGTCAGAACACGCTGGGCACACTTCGGTTCTTCGACAGATGTGTTCAGCCTACTGCTACTTCAATGTGCTGCACTTTCAGACTTTGTAAGTTACTTTGGTCTTTTCGCGTATAGTCTCATTCCATTTTATCCATTGGACGTAATGGTTAAACGGGCTGTTTTTCGCAATTCGACGTCTACATGCGCCTATTTTGCGTGAAGGGTGAGGGTTCACTACTCCAGCCATCCTAGTTCCCCGAGGAAGCTTAGCAACCCTACCAAATCACTGAGTGCCTCAGGAACTGACCTCGGGTTTCCGAGGTGCTTTGCGCTGTACGTTGCCACCTCTTTGCAGTGTAGCAGCACGTGGGCAGCTGTTTCTTCTTCTTCCATACAGGCTCTGCACAGAGGAATGCCAGTAACACCTATGACTGAGATGTGACGTAGGTGAAGGGGCCTTCGACAAAACGAACTTCACCAGCATCGGCGTAGCCCTCTACATCCACGAGGTGAACAACTTTCTGACGGAACGGATCACAATCAAACGCAAACGCAGTGTCAGATTTGCAGGTAACAATCAAACAGCTATAATGGCAAGAGGCTGCCCATAGGGAGGAGTTATCTCACCACTACTGTGAAACATGGTAATAAACAGCCTTATCACGGAACTCGACGCAAACCATTTCTTCACTATAGGATACGCTGACGACTACTTACAACCGGTAAACCGGTAAGTTTACCAGTACAGTCTACGACCTCACACAAGCGGCGCTTCGCAAAGTGGAACGCTGCTGCACCATACGCCCTTTCAGTCAATCCCACAAAAACTGAAACAGTTATATTCACGCTGTGACGGGTTTTGTTCTACTACTACCTACCATAACTGTTCGGGACGAGACTACAGCTTACAAACGAGATCAAGTATCTAGGGATAACCCTTGACCACAAATTAAAACAAACTGAACAAAGCTTGCATCACTTTCTGGCAGTGCCGCAGGATGATCGGCAAGAAATGGGGGCTCTCGCTGAAAAATATTCTGTGGCTGTACATGATGGTAATGCACCCGATGGTGTGCTACGGTGCACTCGTATGGTAGACAAGGTGCAAGATCGTGACAGGTATCAACAAACTACAAAAGTTCCAAAGGTAAGCCTGCATGGCGATCACGGAAGATATGAAGACGACTCCAACTGCAGCTTTAGAAGCCATGCTGGATCTACCGCCGCTTCACCTGTATGTCAAGCTGGAGGCAGCTGCGGCTGCAGTAAGACTCAATTTTTTAAAACTCTGGCGAAACAACAATATCCAACAATACCCCACACACCGCCATTTTAAACGAAGCACAAACAGATCTGCCATTACTCGCAGCTGCAGGTGACAGAATGCCGAAACAGTTTAATTACCATAACTCAGTTTTTGCATCTTACTAGCTACCATTGCTGCCAGGGAAGTAAAGGGACACTTCATTCGTATAATCTTAAACAGCACGTCAGTACTGCAAGCATTGAACACTCACACAATTACATCAAGGCTAATCTACGAAAGCCACCAACGCCTGATGGAGGTATGTAAACACAACCACGTAACTCTACAATAGATCAAAGGACACAGCGGCTTTTGAGTTAACGATGCAGCTGATAAACTAGCCAGAAGGGGATCGGATACATCAGTATCCCCTATAGCCTATGGGTCGGGACCGATATTATCCATTCCAGCAGGTAAATTCCGCTCCCTACTGAGAGAACGTACTAAAAACGAGCACATCACATACTGGACTGGGATAGAAGACTGCAGGCAGGCCAGAGAGGCCATGCCAACACTGTCCAGTCACCTATCCAAGAAGTTGCTCCGACTGAAGAAACCCCAACTTCGCATGACAACCAGCATCATTGTCACGATCACTTTATCAAGCACCTTTCAGTCTAATGTATTACTGACGGTCGTCTGTGCAGAGCATACATGGAAGAAGAAGAAACAGCTACCCAAGTGGCGCTACACTGCCAAGAGGTGGCAACACATCCGGTTTATTTATTTATTATTTATCCACGGGGAACTATGATGGCTCGAGTAGTGGGCTCCCACGGCCCACCCTTCACGCAAAATAGGCGCATGTAGACGTCTAGTTGCGGAAAACAGCCCTTATAACCATTCATCATCATCATTGGCCTCATACGTCTGTGTCAGACGATTCATTCAGTGTCTAAGGCTAGACTGCTCACGGCTGTACAAGCCAATACGGGAGCGTCATTTGCACGCTCTCCACAGACACTGCGTTGCCTGGGACGCAATTATGGAGAACTCAGGGCTGCCCATGACCTGCGCCACCCTCTCGGCCTTCTGGCTGACTCCACAGGAACTACGGGTCGATACGTGCGGAGCCAGGTCGGCTGCAGGAGTCTGCCGCACGATTTATTACCACTCACTCGCGTCTGACGGAGATCCCGTTCCGGGTTTGTGTGTGGAGTTTTCCTTCTCGGTCGGATTTATCCCTCGGTCGCCTCTTACGACCCCCACGGGAAGAGAGGGGGTGGTGCTATTCTACTCTGCCGGTACCACACGGCTATAACCATTACCATTACCATAATAATATTGGTTGATTGTTATTTTTATACAATTAAAAGTATAACGTCATTTTACTACTGGTTTTTTTATTGGTTGGTTAAGCGTGAACACTGTCAAATGGCTAAAAACTACATAAATTAAAAAACTCTCGCAAAAAATCCTAACAGACACTAAAAATTCATAGCAAACCCATATCAACTCTCAGTATATTTCATTACTTTCCAAATACAATCATTACACTTTCTCAATTTTTCATTACCTTCCTAATATCAATCATTACACTCTCTCTATATTTCATTACCTTCCAAGCGCTCATTACATTCCATCACTTTCCATGAAAATTAAGGCTTTTCCATGAACGCCTTTCCCGGTAACATTTTCATAGGACGTATACGATTACTCTTATTGATAAACTACGTCAAAACGGGGACAAAAAAAATATTCTTCGAAATCTGTCCGATTTGAACGAACTGAAAGAATCAGTCATAAACACTAAGATAAATGATTGCCTCGCTGCTCTCGTTAGATCGAGCACTGTCCAAAGGCACTGTCATAAAAAATTAAGTGAAAAATTGTAAAATCCGTTTACTAGCAATATGTTCTTCAAACTATGAATTTTGACAGCTCGAGGTGCATTTTTAAAATAATTGGGTAACTGTCAGATGTATGAAGATGGGCCTATTCCGGCTTATGTTTGATTGCTTCATTTTACAAGTACGCCGACTCAATCTACCGAGCGCAGCGAGGCAATCATTTATTTTATAGGCACTGGTATAACACCTGCCTATTAAGTTTTTCCGAAGAACAACTTTTCTGAGATTTCCACGCATGGCAACCCCATTTATGCCATTGTGCGCGGAATTGGCGCGGAATAGTTCAAAATGGCGGCGCAACAAGCAACCGCACTCACTTTGAGCTTTTATTCCGCGTTATCGATATCGGGAACCACTCTGGCACTCTCTGACCTCTAATATTGCGATATATTGTTGTTGTAGGTACTAGGGTTCGCAATTATAGTTGTACTGTAATGTGTGAGACCTAAAAGCCCTTGGTAGGTTATAATGAAAAAGTACACTACTCTACTAAGTAATACATAATTATTTAAGAGTTCCTACCCATGGTCATGCCAATAAGTGTCTCGACACACTACGACGGAAATTATGCGACGGAATTCGGCGCAATTAGTTATGCCAGCAATATTATTTGGATTACGGATGACACACTGCAGCCGGAATTCCGTCGCCGAAAGGTCGTATTGTGTCTACACATGGAAAGTCATTTCAGACGTACTTAATAGGACTTGGTACCTACTATCACACATAGGCGGCAATTTTGTATGGGAGGTTCAAATTTTTTTCGTATTTCGTCCTATGTATCTTGGGGACAGTTGTTCCTTATCACCAGCCGGTTCTGAGTTTTCGCTACCGGTCACTAGTAAAATTTCACCCCATATAAGTAGATTCGCCACTCGCCTAGGTCAGATCTCAACCTGCCAATCCAATCCGGGGAGTGGCGACTAACCGCCCGTATCCGTGTTAACAGAGCACTTACCGAGATTTGTGTGCACGCCGCGTTTGTACGTGTAGGTAGCGGGGTATTTGTTTTGGTAGATTGGGTGTACGTGTAGCCGGATTTGAAAATTTCGCCTTGTTGCATTTGTATTTTTTGGTAGATAACAAAATTATTTGATACGTGAGCATTCGACTTTATTCTCATACAAATACGGTTTATGTCAAACGGTTTGACAGACGCATCCGTCGACGCAGTGTTGTACGATGCGATTGGTGCCTAGCGGTTGCGTCTGCCGAACCGTTTTCATTTTCCTGACGCATTCGATAGCGCTGCGCAACAATAATACACAAACGTGTATTTCTCGCCTTATAAGTTACCTACTTTAAAAATGGCCTAATAAGTCTTTTGGGTACCTAGGTACCTACAAAGGTAGTACCTAAAAAAGTTAGGTAAAACGCAAAATTGGAAGACTGCAGTTTATTAGGTACTCAGCGACTAAAGGGTTGAACGACTCGATGTCCTACACGAAAAGATAAGACACATACGTACACATCACCAAACGGACATCGCGTCAGCTTAAAAAAAAACCAATGCCGGGCGTAGGTCTAGGGTACGGTACAGGGTACAGGCAGCTTGTAGCGCAAGGATGAGCAAGACATTTTCCCTTCTTTTTCCTCGTTTTCTTAGTTTCCAGTATACAGGGTTATTTTTTAGTCGTGCGCAAACTTTGCAGGATGTTTCTACTCGTGATTCTGAACAACTTTTACTATGGAGCCACCTGAGAAATCTAAAAAAATTTTGGTTGGTCCATACATTTTTGCCGAGTAGGTATGAATTTTTGTATGGAACATCCAAATTTCTTTTTGCGAATTCACAGGTGGCCCCATAGTAAAAGTTATTCAGAATCATGAGTAGAAACACCCTGCAAAGTTTGCGCACTGACTAAAAAATAACCCCGTATTAGTGAAATAACAAGTTTCATTTGTTTTATAAGTAATTTTTTCGATCCGATTGCTCTGCTAACTGCTACCGGTGCCTGGTTTCCCACCGATTCTAACGAAATTTTCAACCATTTGATGTTCGCCTCGAAGCAACGATCTAGCGACATCTAGCAGAAAGAATTTAAGTCCCGGCCGACACATTTTTATCTTTTTCCAATTTACGTTTTACGTACCTGCCACTTTATCCTACTTTGTTCTGGCAGCTTCATTTAAATTCAAACTAATATACCTAGGTTCACATCACATTACTTATTTAAAATTACATGTGTGAAAGGATCACACTTCATAATAATTACGGGTTGAGAATATGTAACACCTGGACTCAGAAATAATTGACAAGGACATTTGTTGTGTATGATTTATTATAGTTGTCCCTGCTCTACATTTAGTAAACACAAAACGTGTGATAAGTGTTTCTAATGATACTCATTTATTATGCTTATGGACGGAATTCACCTACTTATAATTAAGTCGAGAAACACACGTAACGACCGTTTGTGCGTTTTTCTTGCGCTTTGCCCACGGAATACAAGTAGATTTTTTATAAAAAACCTGTTAAGTGCGAGTTGGACCCGCCCACTGAGGGTTCCGTACTAAGATTTGGTTATTCTGGTTGGTATACCTATATTTCATATGATACTCCACTTAGACAACTAACCAAACTACTTAGATTTTTTTTTTCGGCCCCCATAAAACTATAACTTTTTCCTCAATTCGTACTTTAAAACGAAGCTACTTGCCAAATTTCATAGTTCTAGGTCTACGGGAATTACCCTATGAATTTTGATTCCCTGAAGAGGGTAAGAAACGGGATTTTTTACTGCATAAACGGCCATATCTTTTTAACTTGAAGTTAGGTGCTTGATACGGTTTTAATTTCAACTCGATATCTTTATGCGTTCCTGAGATATGACAGGCAGACAAACAGACAGACGGACAACAAAGTGATCCTATAAGTGTTCCATTTTTTATCTTTTGAGGTACGGAACCTTAAAAAGGACCACCTGTAGGTACAAAATATACTAGCAGACCAAATCAGTATGCGTGGGATGTTTTTTTATTTATTTTTCGTTCCATAGGAAAGTGAAGGTTTCATGGGTAATTTCGCCCCTGTTGTAGGCCACATATCGTCGATATATATCAATAAACGTGTAACTATGTTAATCAAAGATAGGTATGTACTAATAAAGCTCAGCGAACAATTCCAAATTAGGGAAACGGCGCGCGGGGCGCCTATACAGATGGCTCACTCACTACTAGCTTCAATTTTGACGCTTACTGACGAAACCTGGAATAAACTGGACGTCATATTAATTGGATTTATAATTGGCTCAGAATCATATGACGTTCTTTGTCAGATTTTGCTGTTTTGATATTTTTATACTTTAATATTTTTGGCAGTAGTAACCCTGGCTATGTAAGAAGTGCCAATCGCGAAAATCCGAAATAGGGCCGAGTGAACCTTCTATAAACTCTCTATTTTGTGGAACAATCCCCTACACTACACAGAACACAAGTCTTAACACAGTCTATCAAGTGTGACTAATGCATCACTTTGTTAATATCTAATCGCTTTGTGATCTAGATCATTGCGATCATACCGAGTGATCATAATCAACAATCAATTAATAGATATTGATTATGATTATTATTATTATACACTGTGTTTTGGAGGTATTATACTGGACCCGTTGTTTAGAGAATCGAATTCACCAAATTTTTACTATGGGTTCTATGTTGAAAAAAGAAAATACCTATACTATTTCCCAAACAATTTTAGTCGATCAGCTAATCGAAAATGTATGAAAAGATGAACAATTCTTTTTCAATTCTACAATTTTGTACGAGACCCATACATTTCCTTTGAAACACGTGCGTGCAACGTTCTCGTAGCTACAGCCTACGGTTGCGTAGCAAAGTACTACGATCAAGCTACGAAATAAGTTTCAGACCCTCCCGAGATAGATATTTCCCGCTTTGACTTTCTCAGTGTACCTTTTGGTTGGCCGGTAGAGAATGCCGCATGGCATTAGGCTTGCCCTTTGAAAAAAGATAGTATTAAAATAACAAAAACGTACGTAATTATTATAGACTACAGAGAATGTGATTCCATAATAAAGGCAACCCAAACAGGAATCACGAAATCTTTTAAAAACCCTTTATCATGAATCATGATGATCGTCATTGCATCAAAATGCGTTTGTCACAGGTTTTTAATCATATGTCAAAAAATATACCTACTTACGAGCTATTATATGGTTAAAATTCATAGTCCACTTTAAAATAATCGATCAAAACTTGCCAAAAATACGATTACCATAAATGCTTATTTCAAGGCACGTACGAAAAAAAAAACTACTTTAAAAGCTTTCGAGTTAACCACAGCTTTAAGCAATAATACTTTAGAAGATAGCTTTTTATTTTATAGCTCTATCAGCGATTTGAGTGTCCGAGCTTAACACGCTATTACTGAATGCATTTTGCAAGCTCGATCGAAATGGCTTTTTAAAATCTTCGTACTTAATAGTCCATGTACTGTACAGAGGAAATAAGGCATAAACTTGGACGTATTGCTTAGGACATCGTACTAATCAATTTTCACTATTTAGGACGTTTTTTTTTGTTTTTCAACATTTTCCCCAATCCCAAGTAACAAAAGCCTAGTACGATTCCCAAAAAAACGTGTTCAAAATGCATTTCCTGCGTAACACGGTGTACATATATGAAGTGTAAGGGACAGATCTTCGAATACTGATACGGGTGGGTGCTTTTAGACCATTAACTGAAAAACTGCCCTTGGGATTCAGAAGACCTAAAAAATTTTTTGACCTCCCATACAAAATCACGATCAGATGACAGCATTTACTATGGGAAGTCAGTTTTTTTTACGTCTCCTTCTTTTTCTTAGTGTAGGACACCAAGTCTAACGTCTTCTAAAATATATTCTTATGGGAAGTGGTTCAGTTTCGTGGTCTAAGTGCACCCTACCAGTATTCGGAGAGCTGTCTCTTACACCCTGTTTAGGCATCTAAAAAAAATCTATGACAAATGTTACAAATTCCGCCATAGGAATCACGCTCGGAGTTTGGACAAAGCAGGCATAGGTAGATACATACGTATTTGTAAATTGGACGAAAGGGATGCACCACAAATCAAATCGGTCCAGTCCGGTTTGAGCCGGTTTGATCCATGGCTGTGGCGTATCCGAACGTAACAATACGGATGGATTCACTTAGGGATCCGTGATGTGGAGTGAAATTGAAAACAACGTATTCTAAAAATTGGAAGGAAAACACAAAGCCACAAAATAGAGAGTACATACAGAAGGACTCTATTTAGGATTTTTGCGACTGTGATCTTTGATTTTTTGGTAGCTAGGGTTGCTACTGTCAAAAATCTCTAAGTAGAAGAATATTAAAACAGTAAAATCAGATGTACAGTGAACGTCATATTATGCCAATTTTAATCCGAGAAATATGACGTTTGTCGCAACCATCAGAGGGATCTATAGTCATTATTTTTCATACAAACGCTTTCAACGTATCCCTCTGCCAATTCAAAAATCAATTGACTCAATTTTTAGCACGGTAACTCTTCTGGGCTAGATCTATGCTCCATATTCTTTTTCTGGTTGTAATAATGCATTTAAAAAAAGATATGGCCGTGGCAAAATGCTCTAAAATTATCAGCAAGTTTACGCCTTGGTATCTTCTAAATATGACAATAATTTCAGCAAAATAAATGGTACGGGCATAGAATATTTTATTGGCAGCAAAATAATGCCACTATCTACAAATTTGGTGGAGATTTCGAACGGGGAACCTGGTAAACCCAGAACGCCAATTTTCCGGTAGCGAGCTATAACTGTCTCTTTTATGGCTGCGGGACGGGTGGGATGCATAAACGAGATAGAAATATTTTTATCAACTGACAGCTCACGAACTTCCAGCTCGGTATAGTAGCCTCTTAAATTCCTCTGAGATTCCAGTTATTTCCAGTTAGTTAGTAATCGAAATTCGAAATCGTCGGTAGAACACACGCCAAATTGAAGTCAAAAAACTTTTAAAGTGGACACATTTGCACATATCCTCGGGCAAACACAAGAAAAACGTAAGTACTTACCAAGTGGTATTTAGTTCCCAGTTTTTCCTATATTAACCACAATAGGTATGTTAGCTGGAACCCTACAATTATTCTAATACGAGCATCGTCTATTTTACTACGTTTCCAACAACAGCTGGCGCTTCAATCCTGTCATGGTCATGGTCATGGTAACATTTTTATTAGTTTTCATTTTCATGGCATGTTGCACACATTTGTTTCAGAATGTATTTATTCTGAAATTTAAACAGAATGTATTTATTCTGAAATTAGATAAATTATTCCCTCACTGCGCTCGGTAGATAAAACATACTTACGTGGCAAGAATTGAGTTTGGGCAATTGTCAGATGTATGAAGATGAGCCGATTCCGGTTCATGTTTGATTGCCACATTTATGGTTATAAAGTACAAAATATTTTTGATTGTTATATGGATCTACTTGATGAGTATGATTTCGATACAAAAGGGTAAACATATTGACGATAGTACCTCCTAATGCGTCGGGTCAGGAGGAAAATATGACTAGAAATCTTAAACGTAATTTTAAACAATCCAAAATTCCAAGACTAACGTACAGCCGTTCAAATAGGCAATGTTTGACAGCTTCTACCAAAACTAGAAGACATTTCAACAAAGCAAAACAGCCCTTAATGTTATAGCAATAACAAGATTTTGACATCTGTCAACTGACCTATTCGGACGGCCGTACCATAGACACAATCATTTTCGGATAAGTAATTTTAGGATTCGTTCCACGCAACCAACGCAACCTTGCTTTTAAACTTTGCTGGCATACCCCGCTTTACGCGACTCGTTTTTGCTAAATTTACTCTAAAATAATTTACGTAGATAATTAAAATTGTTTCATAAGCCTAATAAATAATACCTAAAAGTGGTTTGAAAAAAGTATTAAGATCGCCGTATTATATTTTTCAGTAGATTTAACAAAAACGAGTCGCGTAAAGCGGGGTACGCCCGTATGCAGAAATATTAATTTTTATGTGTTTAAGTATTTTTTAGGTCCTGCGTTTTTTATAGTAACAAGGAGCTTATAAATAAAATCCATTACTTATATTGGGCAATCGCGTCGTCACTCGGCTGGTTTTTGACACGTGTGATGTATTGGGCTGTCAGGTTGTCATGCCATCGTGACGTGGTTAGGGAGGGGAGGGGGTGTTTGTAGACGCGGATTGTTTTTAGAACGGCGTTTTGGTGCTTAGGCAATGGATTTTTATAGAAATTGGCGTATTTAACTGTATCAAGAGCAGGATTTAGCGTTTCTATTATATTCTGTTTCTTTTCCATTGTTTTTGTGTTCCATTCCATTGCGATTTTTACCAACTTTCTGATGTTCGATATTGATATTGATTTCGATAGTTTCGGACCCAGGAAAATAATCAGCGCAAAAAAAACATACCTATTCTATGTCAAATTAAACTTTGATATTTTTCTATTTGATATGTCCTACACTGACTGACATCCTATCATCATTATTATCATCATATCAGCCCATAGTAGTCCACTGCTGGACATAGGACTCCCCCAGGGTACGCACAAGACACGATCTCCTGTTTTCGCCATCCAGTCGCTGACAGTCGCTCTCTTTTCATCCTCAGTTCATGATGTGGCCGATACCAAATGTACCTACGTACTAAAAATAAAAGCTACTACTACTCTTAAAACTGTTTGAACAACATAAACCCTAAGGGCAAGCTCCACAGAGTAGACGTGAGACGTAAGATGTCGTCTGTCAAACAAGTGATCACCGGAGACGCAACGCAACGCGCAACATGACATCTGTCAGATAAGCGATCGTCAGTCATCGATGGGACGGGCGTCTCACGTGTGTAGCTTTGTCTCATTTGCTTCGTACATTTTATATGGAAACGCATCAGCGCCGACTTGATCAGGAGTAGAAGTGGTCGCCATGGCCGAAATCGGCCGAAGAGATCATCATCATGGAAACGGTTTCAAGCGTCGCGATGTCGCACGTCTCACGTCTCCGACGATCACTTGTTTGACAGATGATATCTTACATCTCACTTTTCACGTCCCACGTCTACTTTGTAGACGTGCCTTAATAAAAATAAAATACTTGTATCAGTGCGTTCCAGAACTCATAACTCGGTGCCATATAAAGTAGTTTTGCAGCGAATGCAACTTTGTTAATTCAAAATTATTAAATGCAACTCGGTGTTCAAGTTTTGTAGCGTATGATGTTTGTAGTTATATTTCCCAGAAGATTGAGATGCAGAAATCTTACTGAATCAAGTTGCAAGCACAATACCTGTGGTTTAAGATTTCAGAACTTATTAAAGTTGTACCTAACATTTTATTTTGCTCTTTAAAATCTAAGGTAACTAGTTCTAATAAATACGTAGCCAAACTTAAAATCTAACTAATCCTAAACTTATCTTTTCATTGTGCGTATGCGTTGAGATTAACCGATTATTATTTTTAATTGGCCCGTAGAAGGCATGGAATATTATTAGAAATATTCATGATATTATTGATATACAAACAACCAATAAATGTCCTATACAAACTGACTTAATTTTGTATGGGGGGCCCAATTTTTTTTTCATATGTCGTCTCATGTTCCATGGGGAAAGTTGTTCAGTTTTACGAGTACCTTGACCTCCTTTAAGCTTTATTAGTTGTTTTGTAACACCCAGTAGAGTACCTATTTATATGCCAGTATGTCACATACATATTTAATATGTAGACATATTAAACTCAAGATTGAGATGCAAAAATCTCTCAGAAGCATGAAGTTGCCAGCTGACGGAATAACTGAATAACAAGATATTGAAAACCGCATTTAACCTATAAAATACTATATCACCTGGAGATACCATTTTATCTACGTGTAGTTATTGTATAGAATATGACAACTTGCAAGCGAAAACCTTAACCTCGTAATGCTCAATGTAGATCGTACCTATTGTACAGAATAGTTAGCGTTAAAAATAACTTGGGCGGCACGAGGTTAAAACACTTCCCATGCTAGGTATACAATTTTTGGAATACTTGCAAACAAATCCTGCCTGCAATGGAAAATTTTGCAAGTTTTCCAAAAAATTGCAAGGGAAATCCTTGATGCCATATTCAGACAATCCGTTTGGAATTTGAGTATACCTACTACCCTGTAGTCACAAAATAGAGAGTTCTGTGTTATTGAACTATGTAGGTATGGAATTCTAATTCCGATATTCTTAGCTAGTATGAATAAGGTATGACATTAAAATACGAGAGTATTTTTTATTTCCTAAGTATAATGGTTCTCAAAGCGCTGCTAAGAGTACTTACAGCCAGCAAATCTATTTACCCATTCAAGGGATCAACTGGTACTGGTATTTCTTACTATTTGTATTAAAACAAGTATAAGTTGCTTACTTAAATGGGTAGGTGGATTTGCTGGCGGTAGTACCTACATTTAATCTTTCCTCTTTTCTAAGTGCTTTGGACAAGGAAAAGTGGCAAGAGTGTATGTCAGACTAACATTAAAAGACGGCAGAGTATTTAGGTATGCTTCCTTTGCCAGAATAATCTCTGAGGATAAGCTAATGTTTCATTTAGCTGTCATCGCGAGTTTCAACGTCATTTTCTGCCCACATAGGTTTATTCTAATTTCGTTTTTCGCGTGAGCTTGACGAATTTCTCATGGGAGAGATATTTTTGTCGATATATAAGGCTTTACATCATGTAATTGACACAACATCGTAAACAACTTAGATAAATGATTGCCTCGCTGCGCTCGGTAGATTGATTCGGCGTACTCGTAAAAACTCGGCAAATTTTCAATTAAACATAATTTAAACAAAGGTGACTAAATTGGGGAGGAAAGGCAAACAACCTATTAATAGGATAAGTTTTGACGGAAAGTGACAGAGCTAATTTTAAGTAGGATAAAGAGAATTTATTTTTAGAATTGAGACCTAAACACGTACAAATATTGGTCATCTTGTTACAAAACTAGATTTAGGTATGTTAATATTTTACAATATGCCGTTAACTTGCAACGATTCGTAAACTTGCAACTATTCGTAACTATTTATTAACTCCTATCCATATACTTAATATGATTTTAAAAACTACAAAGTAGTATTCATTACTGGACAGTAGGTAAGTACAAGAGAAATTAAACAAAGTCGGCTTCAGAATGAACTTTTATTGGACAAATGTAGACTTTAGTCTTTATAATTTACATCCAACTAGTAAAATACATTTAATCAATTCACATTTAATTTATTTATCATTTACTAACTAATTATACAGTTACACCGTCCCAAACGATTAACACTAATAGATCCGTAAAAATAAACAATATCTTATTTATTTTAATAGACTAGACAATTACGCTAGAAGGTGACCATAGGAGCTATATTTGTACCTAAAAAGCATTATACAATTTGAACATAGAATAAAGATATCAGAGAAAACAATAGGAACTAATACCGCGAAATGTCATAATTTTCTTCATTGGTTGGGAATGAAGAAAATTATGCTCTAACGTAAAGGAGTAAGAGTGAAAATCCAGCACTTGATATTTAGGCATAGAGTAGGTATTGTAGAGTGGACAGAAGGTACATAACTGCGGTAGTAGATGGCGCTGGTAGATATGACTAGAGTATGATATATTCCGGAAATCTAGGCCTCGTCTTTTGCTGCGTCCTCTGTGGAAATAAAAGTGAATATTAGATACAGGAAGTCATATGAAACTAGGTATGCGTCTATGCGACTCCACCAATAGTATTTACAAGACGATCATTTTATGACCTCGAATGCAGCGAGCCGTCTTAGAAACAATATATATTTACAAAAAACCTATGACGAAGACCACACACCGATGATTTTTGTTGAAACTAATTAATATAGGGTGTTTGTGTTATGCGAGTAGTGTAGCAGGGTAGTGTTTATTACACCACCTATAGTATTTACAAGACGATCAGTTTATGAACTCGAATGCAGCGAGTCGTCTTACTTACAATATATATTTACAAAAAAATTATACACATCAATGATTTTTGTTGAAATTAATCATTATTTTATTTTTGTTCCCCGAAATGTCTCGTATTTGTTTTGTATTAGTATAATTTAATATAAAGTTTGTTATGAGTTTTATTTAACAGTTCAGTTTAATATTAAATCCAAAACGTTTAAACCAGGAAACACTGCACTAATTAAGTGATTCAAGTTAAGCCGAGAAGTTTAAGTCGCGGCGATTAACGTCAAGTTGGACTTTTAAGAGTTTCTGATGCTGTTTGTATTTCTGCCCTTAAGTAGAGTCGCTCCCCTTAAGTTGGGGGACATAAAAAGAAAAGACTTGAAATATGGATTTTAAAATCTTTACACGTGAATTTTCAAGCGTATGTTCCAACAATGTATTGACAATTTGTAGGTACGAATTAACCTTCATTCCCTGAAACGGTTTTTAAACAACAAAGACAAATTTTGTTGCTCTGCAGTTATTTTCAATTTTTATGTACCTACCATAAACAAAGGTTGTACTATGTTTTAAGCATCCTTGATAGGACCTAATTTTAAAATCATTTTTAGTGATATGTTTCTGGTAGGATAGCGGCATTAATTTATCTTAAGTCCTTTACTTATTGGCTTAAGGCGACATAGCGCAGTGGGTACCAAGTTCCCATTTAAGGAACAACCTATCTAGGTAAGTACATCACAAAGTTTTGTTGTGTAGAAGCATTTAAACTGCCTACAATTAACAAATTTGATTCCTACTGTAAATTGTAATGTAACCAAAGCGCCATTTTGTTACGATTTTGATTAAATTATTCAAAAGGCTTCGATAATTATTCCAACTTTGTTTCGTTTTGAATTTCCAATATTTTGATTTGTTTACCGGAAGCAAAGGTCTTCAATGTGGTTAGGTCCTATTTATAGGTTTATAATAATGGAATTTTATGACATATTTATTTGATTTTACAACGGACACAACAAAATACTGAATTATCTGACACCTAGATATTGAAGACTTTGAAAAAGATATACTCGTACTTGATATTGAAAGTAATTTGGAAAATGGAATTTTCTTTGTCCTAGCGATGTTACATGACTATATTTCAAAACGTCGTCAGTTTTCTGAATTCAGGTAGGTTTTCCGTTGATATATTTCTTGTTTGACTGCCGGAAAAGCTATCTTATTTTAGCTTTTCCATAAGCGCATCGACGCCATCAAAACATAATATTATATTGTACCAAAATATAGTACATAGTAAAAATCAATTACAAAAAAATGATTCCAGCCAAGTCTATTTATTGCCTTCTATGAAAAACCCTTTGATAAAATGTAATTAAACACCTACTTCCCAGAAATGTGACCTTTGATTCAAATCAAAGTAATTATTTTAATAATAATAAATTGTTTTAAATAGAATCGACGGCACGAGTGGGCTGGGTGCTCATACCCAAAAATTTTAGGTAGGTAGGTAGGTACCTAACCTATCTCATGGCGTGGAGTCATAATATTGTTTTTTAGTCTATGCGACTGACAGATTCTTGACATGTCCATCTTGGAGCCTATTTTCAAAGTTCGATTGTAGAATCTGAGATTGTAAAGGATATGACACAAATATGACATGTCTGGAAAATCTTTGATGTCATATAATTAAACAATCTGTAATTTCGCGACTACTCGCAAACTATACTTAAGTGTCACTATACTTAAAGAAGATTGTTTTGAGGCTTAACAATTTACGTATTTACACCTATACGTCTACTATGTAAGTTTACAAAAAATATAGAACACAAAAAGTATTTTTTACAAATACAATATTAACACCTTAAATCTAGAAAAAAATACACAATAAAGAATATCAATGCAAGAACAGTCACAATCTAACAACACATAAATTTTGTATTAGCAAGAAGAAGAAGAAACAGTTAAGAAGAGAAGAGTGAGAGAAGAAGAAGATGAAGCTCTACTTCTAAACAGAGAGAATACATACTATCTACACAAAGAGTGATCTATCTACAGCAGGAGGGAATGAGATGACACCAACAAGGAACAACGTGCTAGAAAGAGATACAAATATACAGCTACTTCTACAAGAGCGAGGCAGAAAGATAGAGAGAAGACTACGAGTGACAGAGTACAAGACTTTGTGAATCCAAGCTCCCAAGTGCTTCGAATGCAGTGAACATTGGACATCGACACAGAATATTTGACTCTTGTAGGTACATTAAGTTTTTTTTTCATAAAGAGATTTTTCATAGAGATTTTTTTAATTCCATGCTACTATAGTTTATACAATTTGCCTACTTTTTATTGAGATTTATTCATAGATAAGTATCGTGTGAGTGAACGTACCAATGAACCCCGATGTCAGAGTTTTCACCTCTGACACGGAAGATGGTTCCAAATATTCCCCACAAATAAAAATCCTGTGTTTTGTTGCAATTTTTCCAATGATATAGCAATTTATGTTACAAATTAAATTACTTAGGGGGAACATCTTTGCTTTGATTCAATTTCAAATTCCTTTATAACCAATCTACTGTATAGCTATGCTCGAGGCGTGCATTTCTGCTTACTAATTGTGATTGGATATGCCTGAGGCACTTCTGTTAACTAATTATGACACGATGTCCTAGTATCCCTTCCCAACATTGATCATGCACTCTACAACGACACAACTAACACCTAATACCGCACAATGTACAAGCCGTGTTGCCAGCCATGTTGTTCTACATTTAAAAAATAACGTATAAGCCGTCCGCCATCTTGTTCTACATTCAAAAATACCGTACAAGCCGTCCGCCATATTGTTCTTTATTCAAAAATTACCGTTATCCTCGGACAGCTGACTGGGCTCCCAGTACGAGCGTTTGCCCCACATTCCCCTGAGATTCGTCCAGCCAGGCTCGCGTTTCCAGTAATATGCTCCTGTTGGTACCATTGGCGGTTTTAACAACAGTTTTTACGAGTCGTGAAGTTTATAATTTAAAAATCACATACTCAATGTTCGTTGAGTAGACCGTAAGCTATAATGATGACACTCGCACGATTGTAGATTAACCTGCTATGCAATATACCTATTTCTATCATTTTACTCATGCTGAAAATTAAAAGGTATCGATTTAGACAGAAATCGAATATAGTCAAAATAATGTGATTCTGACTCGTCTGAACCACCTCACCTACGTTTCTATTTTGTTCATGAAACGTAAACCTTCGTAATAATGTACAAATTTCAAAAAAGCGACCTGCTGGCTTATCTAGTATGAAAACAGTTATGAAGAAGAATAATAAAGGTTTATGTTCTAGTTAACAGAATCCAGCATCTAGAAATTGCGATTACAAGATTACCTACAGAGAAAGGAACCAACAGGTTTTTTTAGAATTGGGGTTTCACTACTGGAGTTGTAAAAGAGAAAGTTCAGTTTTGAAGACAAAATACCTAATCATACGTAGTATATAGAGATATGTAAGTAAAATTAGATCGAACTAAACTTACTAAAACAATAAACAAAATAGTCTCCGTACAATGATGCTAACTTATTTATCAGCAAGCAAAGATTTCATAATGCTTATCAAAAGAAGTTTTACTAGTTAATGACTGATAGGGAAAATGCATGACGGGCTGTTGATAAAAAACACCTTCCCAATTAACATGAAGATGATAAGAGGGGATGAAAAAGACTTTTTCATAAAAATTACCATAGTCCGTTTGCAAATGTATTATTTGAGTTATTATTTAAAAATGATTTCAGAATCAATAGGTCTAAAGCAATGTGCATTAAATGAAATTAATCACAAGTTAAATGGAATCTTTAAAAAGGTAATCAAACGTTTCCATTAAAATATCATCTAAACGTTTGAGATAATTTAAAAAGTAAGAAGAAATCCTATCACAACTTGCCGGCGGATTATGATTGGTCTAAATGAGCTGCTAAATGAGATTTGGACCACCGTCCTCGTTGGCAGGCTAAAATTGTTTAAAATGCCGGCTGTCTGTGAGGGTACAAATTCATCTGCGCATATTCCAGTCGCAGAAATTCAGATATTATGGGATATGACAACTCACGTGAAAAATCTTTTATGTCATATTCAAACAATTGCTTGACATTCAGAGACGTGACTTACTCACCCGCTGATAATCTAGTCCATTCAAAATCATATAATATATGACATATTATGTAGTGTTAATTGTTTACCAAACTTGCGTTCTAAGCATACTCTTGTATGGAGCTGAAACCTGGACTTCGTACGCAAAACAAGAACGTCGACTCAACACATTTCATATGCGCTGCGTAAGAAACATCTTGCATATAACTTGGCAGGACAGAGTTACAAACGAGCGAGTTCTAGAAATTGCACAGCTGCCTAGCTTTACCGCTTTGCTTAAGCAAAGACGATTGCGGTGGCTAGGGCATGTGTACCGCATGGAACCTTCGCGTCTACCGCGGCGTGTCCTGCTTGGCGCCGTAGCTAACGCTAAAAGAGGAGTTGGAAGACCGATGCTACGTTTCAAAGATTGCGCCAAACGGGACATGGCTGCGTTTGACATCGACCATCAAAGCTGGGAGAAGCTTGCTGAGATTAGGGATGTATGGAGAAAGCGTGTGTTTGATGGGCGTAAAGCTCACGACGATGCCTGGTTCGCTGGTCTCGCAAACAAAAGGCAAAAACGACATCTAAACATGCATGTGCCAGTCTCTAATTCCACCCTCTACATTAGCAATAACATTGTTACGTTAAGATGTAAATTATTTGATGTTCACTAACAATAACTTAAGCATTTAAATATGAAAAATCTTGCCTCAAACACTGAATAAATCGTCTGTCACAGACGTATGAGGCTACTAAACTAAAGGTTTTTCAAATGATACGTTATTATATTAGAAATTCGAATAATTATTGTTTTTTTTTTACATTCGATTTTAGAGAATTGAGATTGTTTATTTAATGCTAGTTCTATGAAGGCACCTATCCCCTAAGTATACCATATTTCCGATTCCTGAGATCCCGATTTTAAAGGGTAAAATTTTACTGGTGACCGACACTGGTGATAGGGAACAACATTCCCTAAGAAACAAAGGACCTAATAAAAAATATTGGACCTCCCATAAGTACAAATTGCCAATAAGCTAATTTGAGTAACCATGGGAGACCCTGTCTTATTGATATTCCGACCTATTTGACCTGTGTTCCTTGGGAAATGTTGTTCGTTACAACCAACCTGTAATTAGTAAGTTTTCGTTATCGGCCACTAGTAAAACTTCACCAAGTATTTACTTCTTAAACTCAATTCAAAAAATCCTAATTAATCTGCAAATAAGAACATCTAAACAGTTTACAAGTCGGGCGGCGCAGCAGTTAATTTAAATTCCGCAATAAATGGCCAAAGTTTTGGAATAACAAGAATTGCGCCATCCTTTCTCATGAGCAAGGGAATCTGCCCGTAGAACAAGGGAATGCTTTCAGAGGGAACCTAAGTTGCAGTGATCAATCTATACTGGGTGAAATTTCACTAGTGTATAATAACAATAACTCAGAACCGACTGGTGATAAGGAACAATTTTCCCCAAAGAAATAGAAAAAAAAAATGGGTTCTTCCATACAAAATTGCTGATAAGCTGATTCGAATTACTATGGGAGGTTTATTTTGTTTTCATATTTTAACCTACGTTCTAGGAAAAAGTTGTTTCTTATATTTTGACCTGTGTCTTGAATTTTCGCTATTGGTCACTAGAAACTATAAATCACTGAATCGAATACGAACTAAAGTTGATAATAAAACTAAATTAATGAGGATTCTCCAAAATGTAACACCTGAAAAGGCCTTAGCCATCGCCTAATACTGGCAAAGAATATGAAATAACAGTGTAGTTATTGACACGAAGAAGAGGTAACCCAGGAGAGGTGACCAACCTCCTAAAACAAAAAATAAAATAAAAAGACACTGATGTATAAATCTTGTTATGAATTGTTGCTAATTCAAGTTTAAGAGAGTTTTTGTGCATTTAGTTAGTTTTAAACAGCTCGCTTAGTTGGAATGCTACGTTTTATAACTTCATTCTGGCTGTTCGTAGGGTTCCCATTGAATCATTTCTTTGCTCTGAGTACGCCTTTGACTTCTAAATAAATACCTTAAGTTTATTATTTCGAGTCGGATATTTGGGTGTTATGAGGCTTTATCTATGGATTTGTGTTTCTGTATATTATGATCTGGTTCAGATAATAAACTAGTACAGATACTTCATGTCGTACAACGGAACGAGAGCGTCAAATTGAGAGTAAAACCACAAAATAAATAGACAGTTCACTCGATCGCATTTAGAATTTACGGGAGGGTCGCTACTGTCAAAAATCTCAAAGTAGAAGGATTTCAAAGTAGCAAAATTTGACACAAGAACTTCATTTGATTCTGAGAAACATGACGTTCGTTCCAATCATCTAGTTACCTGAGTTCCATATTCCAATTATTCACAGTTAGAGCCAGCAAGCGTGAAATCGCCGCGAGTACTGAGTGAGCCATCTGTAAAGAAAGGTGCCCCGCGCGAGTGCCAGGCTTGACTGCGCCTAAAGGATATAAGAAGTTTGATTCTGAGCACATTTTGAACTAACAATCGTGATAGGCGTCATTCTCAGTTCCCAGATGAGAAACCCTGATTCTCAGTGAGTGCTAGTAGGTAGGTAAGTATAGCCTATCTAAAAAGTCCTAATAAAAAATGAGAGCGCAACTTTATATGAAATTGCAAAATTAAATGGCAACATTGACTATAAATGGCAACAATTTGTAAAAAAATATTTTAGTTCCGTTTTCTTTAATGTCAAGACTCAGTCAGACTGTACGTTATAAGTTAGGTGTCACAATTTTTTGATATTTTGTTAAACTTTGGTGTTTTGTTTCCCTTCGGTATTTTGTTTCGCATTTTCTATTACCTAAGTACCTATACCTATATGTCATGTTTATCGCTAAATTGTAAATAGCTGTCGCTCAACATATAAATATGAAAGACTTTTTAATACACCTAAAAGATAAAGGTCGTAATAAAAATAACGATTTCTAAAAAGAACACCAATTTTGTATAAAGCAGCCTAAAAGATGATACATTGGGATTAATGAAGAAAAATTGCGATACATTACTTATATTATATCACAACTTGGTACAGTATTGTAACTTCTAGCGAAAGCTTCGAAAAAACCGATACTTCTCAATTACTTTAGAAATACCGCTGTGATGTTAAGTGCTTATGGAAAATTACAGTTTTTTTAGCAAGTCTGCGAAAGCGAGCGATTTCATTTGTGTGCTCACATGAGATTAGAATAAAAAAATAAACTTAATCAAAGTGTACCTACTACGGCGGATTGGTAGTTTCTATGGGTAGAAAATATTCCATGTCATATTTAAACAGTCTGATATTCCGCGCATATGAAGATGGACGTTGCTTTGCTTGCTGATAAAGTTAGTTAGCTATTATTTGTACTTAGATCTGAGACTAAAACGTGAGTAATACATACCAAAAACCTACCATATGAAAACTTAAAACCATAAGAAAATATTTTTTGAACGTACAAACCTCAATGAAAATACCCATACGAAATTTCATTGCCCGAGAAGGCAATCACTAGTTTAATTGTTCTCAAGCCCAAAACCTACATAGAGTTGGAACGCAGTTTCGTAATAATTCAGTCGCAGATTTTTGGACGGTATTCCCAAAGAGGGTTGACTTCAGGCTGGTCATAAAACATAGCCGAATCCTTTTGCTACATAATTTTGTATTCTAACAAATTATTTTGCGTCGGCCCCAACTCATTTGGGATAAGGGCAGGAAGATGATAATTTTTGCTGTATGATAATTATGTAGTGTCACATTTAAGCAACCCGAAATTCTGCAACTGAATTCAACGCAAGTGTGATTTATAATAATAATAATATATTTATTTATTAAAGTAACTAAGACTCATTACAAAATTATTAAATTCAAATTATAAAACAACACATTCAATTAAATTAAATACATTAATACCTACAAGTCAATCACAATAAATTATCTATTCTATAATAATTACAATGTCATATATAAGATATAAACAGATTCATTCAAAATTTTGCAGCTGCTAGCCCGTGAGATACGAGGCAGCAACGCCTCAAGTAGAGAGGTCATACTTCAGCAAACACATTCAGGACACTGTTCCGGCTGCCCCGAACACGACGCACCAGGGACGCGCATCTCTTTCGCATAATGGCGTAGAAACAGTCGATGCGAGCTTCTGCAAACATCCCTGACGCGCTGCAGTGGCGAGGCAGCCGCAGCAGTGCCCTAAATGCGTTATTATACTGGACACGAAGGGCGCTGTAAGATTTTTGAGTACAGTTTGCCCACAGGCTGCACGTGTAGAAGGTAGAGCAATATGCTCTAAATAGAGTGATTTTGCGTCCTCGAACATCGTGCAAACCTGCGGGCTATCATGTTTGCTCTACAGACAGCGCCCTTCGCTCCCGTTCAACATCATCATCGTCTTTGAGGTCAGGGGTCAATATGTGCCAAGATATTTAAATTTATACACCCTTTTTATAGCGGCACCCTTAAGCACAACGGGCGGTATATTCGCATATTTTTCCGTCCCCCCAAACACCATAACCTAACTTTTTCGAACATTATAAGACAGTCCATGTTCAGAAGCGTACTGTTCACAGATGCCCACAAGTTTACTCAACCCGCCGATTGACGCACTCAGCAGGACCATGTCGTCTGCATAACTTATGTTGTTGACACAGGTACCGTCAATATGGCAGCCGACACGCTCACTACTGAGCGCCCCAATCAGCGAATTAATATACAGATTAAATAGAGTCGGAGAGCTAACACCACCCTGTCTTACACCGCACTCCAACCTATAATCATCTGAAAAAGCATTCCCCCATCTGACACTATTGATCTGGTTCCCATACCAATACTTAAAGATATTAATTATTTCTTGGGGAACATCCGCTTTTTCTAGTTTGTCCCATAGTATGTGGTAAGAAACCAGATCAAAAGCTTTAGAAAGGTCGAGAAAGCAGGCAAAAACGGGCGTTTTGCGATCGTTATAGTACTTGACAGTCTGCTTGACACACAGTATTGCACTTTCCGTGGATAAACCGGGTCTGAATCCGAACTGATTATCGTGTATATGCAGATATTTATTCAACTGTGCATCAAGCAGTCTATCAAATACTTTTGCCGCTACAGTAGCCAAAGATATAGGTCTATAATTGTTGGAATCAGACATGTCACCTGTCTTATTTTTGGCCACTGGGACAACAATGGACTTCGTAAGGTCATCTGGCAAGAAACCATGGCTCGTAAAAAGGTTGAACATCATAGCCATGATCCTATATACATGAGGACCGCCGTATTTCAGATGTTCAATGCTGAGGCCGTCGTGGCCAGGAGATTTGCCACTAGTCATCGATTTAACAGCTTTTTAATGTCTTTGCAAGAAATCTTACACTCACTTTGCTATCAACGACCTCAGCATTGGACACTTTCTGAGAAACATTTAATGGCGTGTGAAGGAACTGATCCTTAAAGATATTTGCAATACCCTTTGCGTCCCCAACACCGTTCACACTCACAGGAAGGCCAGGCTTTAGATTTAATTTATCTGTGGACTTCCAAAAACTCCTAAAGTCTCGTTTGGAGTGATGAGCAGAAAGAATATCCATTTTTATTTGTTCCTCGTGAGTTTGACACCATTTCAGACGAGATTTGAATATCTTTCTACCCAAGCACATTTCCTCATAAACTCGACCCAATGTAGGCTTCCCATAGAGTTGCCAAATCTCATACTTCAACCTGGCGTTCCGGTGAGCATCACGAACATGTTGGTTCCATCCTATCACTCTTTTACTATTGTTAGATTTCTTTTTCACAACTTTACTAATTTTAGCAGACTCTACAAGGGCAGATATGAAGGAATTATACAGTTTCGTAAGTATCTCACGGTGACTAGCTTCATTGCAATAACTGTCAGCACATTCAGTAAATTCTACAGGAAAATCAATTAATTTTAAACGTTTATTACATTCATTTAAATATGTCAGGATTTGTTCTTTGGATCTTTCACCCCATATAGCATCACTACGCTCAGTGCAGGCTGATTTACTAGTCTTACTTGTCATTACATTTACATCACAATCAATAACAAGTGGAAAGTGGTCTGACCATAGTATGTCGTCTTTTACGTATACGTCGCGTACAGAGTTTAAAGAAGCCTGGGTGGTGAGACAGTGGTCTAGCCATCTCTTAGACCCGTTAATTTCACTTATAACGAAGAAAAATCCCACCAGCTGCGAAAAAAAAACTACACGCAGATGCGTTTTAAATATGAAATAACGTAGATCCTACCGACTGCGCCAAAAAAGACCAAACAATCGAAATGACTAAAGAAGCCAGTTCTATACGACTGAATGGAAGGAATGTTTTAGAGGAGAGTCAATCCTAAACTAAAAAGCATAAGTTCTCACTACCGACATCTATTGATATTCCTTCAAATGTTGGTTCAAATTCGCATATAGTATTTTGTGAAGCTTAACAATTTTTGTCGGCAAACTTTTAAAGAGCCATAGTTTCACTTCTGCGCTTATTTTACCAGCACTATCTATAGTGCGTTTGGAAGCTGGGTGCAAAGCCTTCAAGAATCAAGGTACTCATGAAACTGAACAACTTTCCCCACGGAACATAGGGAGAAATATAAAAAATCTTTGGGCCGCCCAGAGTAAATCAATCAGCTGATCGGAGATTTTTTATGGGAGGTCCGAATTTCTTTTTCATATTTCGACCCATGTTCCATGGGGAAAGTGGTTCAGTTTTATGAGTACCTTGACCCCTTGAAGGCTTTGCACCCAGCTTCCAAACACCCTGTATATTAAAGACGGTCATTAAATTAGTTTAGGATTGACTGTCCTCTAGTAAACTTCCTCTACGACGACTGAAACGGAACAGAAGAAGATAATGGATAGAAGCGTTACCATTGTTGAACTGGGGCTTGGCTGGGCGTTTCCCCCAGACGCCGTGTAGGGAGTTCCATGGTGATGGTGCCGCCTTCTTCACTGGCACGCTGATCGTGTCGGAGCCTTCTGATGCCTAGAAATAAAATGAATCATTTTAAATGTGCCAGATTGTTCAGAATTTCTTAAGGCCTTAAGTGAATACTAATCAAAAATAAATTAACATTCAAACTCTCTATTATTTAATGCAACGAGCACGGTTTTTAGGAATATCGTAATTGGTAGAAGTTTATCTAGGACAATAAACTTTGTCAAGAGCAAGTGCCTTCAAACTTTCCCTGAAATTCGTACGGAGCTCTATCATTTGTCAGACGCAGTTAAAATATTTGTCAAACATAGCGAAAGCGAAGATATTTAAGAGATGAACTTAGACTGGTTATTCTTACTAAATTGTAGGAAGAACCAGAATATCTTGACCTCTTGAACTTGTGACCAGATGTTTACCTCTTGCACGGGAACCAATTGGTCAATAACAGCCTCATAGTCCTCATAGTCAGGTTCCGATGATCGCTTGCCCCTCGCGCCGTGGAATTGAGACCGTGAGATCAGTCTATACTGGTTATTCTTAGTAATTGTATGGAGCACCAGAATATTTTGATCTCTTACCTGTTGCACGGGAACCAAATTCTCAATAACAGCCTCATAGTCCTCATAGTCAGGTTCCGATGATCGCTTGCCCCACGAGCGGTGAAATCACGACCGTGAGATCAGCCTACACTGGTTATTTTTAGTAATTGTATGGACAACCAGAATATCTTGATCTCTTACCTGTTGTATGGGAACCAGTTGGTCAATAACAGCCTCATAGTCCTCATAGTCAGGTTCCGATGATCGCTTGCCTCACGCGCCGTGGAATTGCGACCGTGAGATCAGACTGTAATCTCTGACTAGTTCTCCTTAGTAAATGTATGACAAACCAGAATATCTTGATCTCTTACCTGTTGTACGGGAACCAGTTGGTCAATAACAGCCTCATAGTCCTCATAGTAAAGGGATCAATCTTCACTGGCTTTGCTTAGTAAGTGTATGGAGCACAAGAATATTTTGATCTCTTACCTGTTGTACGGGAACCAGTTGGTCAATAACAGCCTCATAGTCCTCATAGTCAGGTTCCGATGATCGCTTGCCCCACGCGCCGTGGAATTGCGACCGTGAGATCAGCCTATACTGGATATACTTAGTAATTGTATGGAGAACCAGAATATCTTGATCTCTTACCTGTTGCACGGGAACCAAATTTTCAATAACAGCCTCATAGTCCTCATAGTCAGGTTCCGAAGACCGCTTGCCCCACGCGCCGTGGAATTGAGACCATTTTTCCTGCACATACACAACATAGATTTCAACTACAAAAAGCAAGCAAAAAGCCCACTGTCATGTTGGAGAAAAGCCACTCCTGAAACAAGGCGTGGCCCGCAAGGTTAAGGCGTATAACGTCCGTTGGTGTACTGTTTTAGCGCAGCGCTAACGAATGCGTCTGTCAGATGCGTATAAATTTCAAATTCCCCGATGCAACGCAAGCTTTTAGTAGAGAGTTTACAGACGGTTCACTCAGCCCTATTTCGGATTTTTGCGATTGGCACTTGTATTGTATGTAACATAGCCAGGGTTGGAACTGTCAAAAATATCAAAATCTCAAAATATCAAACAGCAAAATCTGATAAAGAACGTCATATGATTCTGAGCCAAATTCAAATCCAAAAAATATGACGTTCGTGTCAAGTCAACTACCTTAGTTACCTTGACTTCTCCTGAGATTCCGGTTAAAAGCGTCAAAATCGTCGCTAGTACTGACTAAGTTATCTGTATAGCGCCCCGCGCGCCGTTTTCCTAATTTGTGACGTAAGCTTCCGTGTTGCTTTTAAAATTACGTCGGTTTTTAGTTCTGGTAATTCGAAATTGAAATTAGTATTCATCTGACAGACGCATGCGTAAAAGAGCGCAGTAACGGACGTTACTATGGTTATTTACGCTTTAGTAAAATATAATAGGTATATGTCTAAGGTCTTCTTCTAGTTTTAGGCATACGAATAGATTTGGACACGAACAATATGCAATCAGAGACACCGCAGCCGAGAGCAATCAAATAAATTCACTGTTGTTTGAACCGAAAACCGTCAGTCAGACATTGTACACTGCATACAAAACTACGCAACGCGAGTCGTAACATTTCGGATTTCTGTTGGATCAACAATGCAACTATTCAAAGGGTTACTATTTGTTTTGCTGTGGTCTGATTTGCCACAGAGGATCAAACCTCTCTTTGCATCACTAGCCAAATATTTTTACTATCATATATGTTGTTAGAGGCTTGACGGCCGATATGGCGCAGTGGTAGAGCGACTGCTTGCGACGCAAATAATTATGGGTTTGATTCTCGGTGGGTCGCTCATAAAGTTGATGTTTATCGTTTTGTGAATTTGTAGCAAATCTAGTTAAGACATTGCAGGCTGACTAATTGTCCGAAAAAGCAAGATGATATCGTGTTTCGGAGATCACGTAAAGCCGTCAGTCCCAGTTGCTGTCTAAGATTACTTAGACGGCGGTCGTTACAGAACCATATCAGAGGCCTGCCACTTGTAGTAGGCAGTTGAAAATCTCTGAAACTTGGGCTCACTCTGGTTCATTGGATGACTCGGTGTCCAACAAGTAAAGAGGAAAAGAGAAAACATATTAAAATGGAATGTTAATTGCACTTCTTCTTCTTCTTCCGAGTGGGACACCAAGTCATCCAACGACCCGATGTACCCTGGTATCAGAGTGTTTCAACCGCCTACTGCAATTAGCAGGCCTCTGACATGATTGTGTAACGACCGCCATCATCAACCGGGACCGACGGCTTAACGTGCCCATCCGAAGCACGGAACTGTCTTGCCCTATTACACTTACCGGTTGACGTTTGCCCCAAGCCGAGCTCATGTCCTGCCAGCCCCGTTTGCCCCATGCCGAAGACATGTCTTGCCATCCGCGCTTGCCCCAGGCGGAGTTAAGGTCGTTCCAGGCCCTTTTGAAATAGAAATTGTCCAATATTAATTGTTCCGCATCCCTAAATAGATACAATCCTAAACAGGCCACATGAGCACCATGAGCAGTTACAGGGCCCAAGTCTGCTATTTTTTAGCCATTGTAACGCCGCGCCAGCGACGCTCAATTGCCAATTTATTTCTATTGCTACTGCAATTTTCCACACTAAAAACTGTTAGCAAATACGAAACTACCAAAATCATCAAACTGACATGCCATCAACATCCAACTGAAAAGATTTTTATTTAGCAGAATTCGGGTCTAGGTGTAGGTACGCACAGTGCTCTACTAGTTTAAGTTCAGCATTTATCAGTCCATGCGTGTGATTCCGGCTTAGCATCATAGCATCACCCCATTTTACCCGTGGGTGTCGTAAAAAGCGACAAAGGGATAATCACTCAGGGAATGGGGAGTATGGCAATACCCCCCGACAGGGGAGGCCCATGTCCAGCTGTGGATTGTAGTGGCTTTTATGATTTGGTTATGGTTATGGATCAGTTACAGGTGCACGCACAGTACTCTGATGGTTTTAAGCTTCACATCACATCAGCGTTTACCAGTCCACTTCTGAATGTTAGCCTCCCCCAGGATACGCCACAAGACTCGATCTCCTGTAGACATCGGTCTATCTGGCTGAAGGGTGTCCAACGCTACACTTGCCGAGGCGTGGCTAAGTTACAGACCCCTAGTAAAATTCATCTTAAATATTTCATCTCTTAGATAAAATAGTGTACCCAAATATTACAATTAATAAAAATAGCATTCTATTTCATTTTACCTTTTACCCCAAGCAGAACTCATGTCATTCCAGCCCCGTTTGCCCCAAGCGGAGGACATGTCTTGCCAGCCCCGTTTGCCCCAGGGAGAAGCGGACAGGTCCTTCCAGGCGCGTTTGCCCCACGCCGAACTCATGTCTTGCCAGCCTCTCTTACCTGAAATAAATAAATATTATAATTTCGATCAACAATGTGATCCCGGCTTAGAATAGCATCACCCTAATTCTACCCGTGGGTGTCGTAAAAAGCGACTAAGGGATAATCATGCTGGGAATGGGCAGCAGCGTTCCCTGTCTGTCAATGCAACATCTTGCTTGCCCAGCGATCGCCAATCCGCCTGCCAAGCGTGGTGAGTATGGCAATACCTCGCGAGAGGGGAAGGCCTATGTCCAGTAGTAGATTGTTGTGGCAGTTATGGTATTGATCAACAGCAGTTTTTCATACCTAACGTCTGTGGAAAGGCCGACGTGGGAAGTCCGTTTCTACTCAGGACAGTAGTTCTTGGAGGGGAGCTACACTAAGTCCGCTCCAAAGCCATGCAGTCTGACTGAGCCATGGTGGATCCACTTGGACGCAACGTCGTCACCACTTAGATGCACCTACTGTGCCCTTACCTGTTCAGTGTTCACTTTATTTATTCAATGAAATATTCAGAGGCCTACAGATGACGAAAGGGATAACCACATAAGCAGCTGTTGAATTTTGCAAAATGGTATACCATGCCTATGATGACTACTAATAATGGGTCAGGTAACAACCAAAAATTGGCCATTATTTTTACCTTTTACCTGAGCTTGCCCATATTAACCAACACTGTTGTTCAGATCCTTACCCCAGGCTGAGTTGAGGTCCTGCCAGGCACGCTTGCCCCAGTCGGAATTGAGGTTATTACAGGCTTTCTTGTCCCATCCCTAACGCTTACCCTAGGCTGAATTAACGTCTTGCTATGCGCGTTTACCTCGGGCAGAGTTGAGATCGTTCCAGGCTCTCTTACTCCATCCCCCGCTATAGTTCTAACGCTTACCCTAGGCTGAGCTCATGTCCTGTCAGCCTCTTTTGCCTCATCTAACACTATAGTTCTAACCCTTATCCAAGGCTGAGTTGAGGACCTGCCAGGCGCGCTTGTCCCATGCGATGTTAAGGTCATTCCAAACCATCTTCTCACACGCTGAGCTCATGTCTTGCCAACCCCTTTTGCCCCAAACTCCGCTAAAGTTTTGACTCTTACCCCAGGCTGAGTTAAGGTCCTGCCAGGCGCGCTTGCCCCAGGCAATGTTAAGGTCATTCCAAACCATCTTTTCACACGCTGAGCTCATGTCTTGCCAACCCCTTTTGCCCCAAACCCCGCTATTTAGTTCTGACGCTTACCCCAGGCTGAGTTAAGGTCCTGCCAGGCGCGCTTGCCCCAGGCAGAGTTGAGGTCGTTCCAGGCTATTTTGACCCTTCCAACACTATAGTTCTAACGCTTACCCCTGTCGAATTTGAGGTCGTTCTAGGCTCTCTTGACTCATCCCCCATTATCCACTATAGTTAGTTAGTTCGGATGCTTACCCCAGGCTGAGTTGAGGTCCTGCCAAGCGCGCTTGCCCCAGGCGGAGTTGAGGTCGTTCCATGCCCTCTTACCCCACGCTGAGCTCATGTCCTGCCAGCCCCTCTTGCCCCATCCCCCGTGGAGGTTCGTCCAGGCGCGTTTCTCTTCTTCTGATAGTTCTAGTTCGTTGTCATTCTGGAACAAAATATACGTCGTCAATATATAATAAAAAATTACATTTTGGGAGCCCCGCTAGATATACATTTTATTTTTAATTTGTTGGCAATAATAGTACATTCTCTGTAAAAATTTAAATTGCCTAACTGTTGCCCCTTATGACATACATACAGAATCCGAAACTTTACAGATAGGAATTAAATGGGAGCTCCTATAGTTTTATCCTATGGGTACGGAACCCTAAAAAAGTAGATTATTTAGTTCCATTTCATTTACACGTAATAATAACCAGACGAGTTAAGTAAGCAATTCGTCCGGCCATTCGGACCATACGGCTTGTGCAGGAAATATGGCGGCGATTAGCGGCAGGCCAACGGGGTAAGTGGTTTGAACGTATTAATGTTGTACGGTAGGTACGTACAATTCGCGTGGTACCGGCTTAGAATAGCATCACCCCAATTCTAGCCGTGGGTGTCGTAAAAAGCGACTAAGGGATAATCATCCAGGGAACGGGCAGCAGCGTTCCTTGTAATTGCAACATCTTGAACTGCGCTCGCCAATCCGCCTGCCAAGCGTGGCAATACCCTCCGATAGGGGGAGGCCTATGTCCAGCAGTGGACTGTTGTGGCTGTTAAGGTAAGGTAGGTACGTACAACTCGTGTGGTGCCGGCTTAGAATATCATATCCATATGTTTCTCGCGGGTGTCATAAGAAGTAGTGACTATGGAATTTGAGAGTTGATGTGTATTGCACTGACGACCTGTCACTATAGTAATACAATACACAGTCTTCTGAATGACTCTCAAACTTCTGTCAGACGTGGTGTAAGGGTTTTTTACAGGCGTTTAGGGTGAGAATCCACCAGAGCTGTGCGAGTAAAATGTGTCGTACGAGGATGCGTAGCTGTGCTGTGGAAATGTGTAGGGGTTTCCACCAGAGCTGTGCGAGTAAAATGTGTCGTACGAGGATGCGTAGCGGAGCTGTCAAAATGCGCATTAATGTGCGGAGCGAGGATGCGTTGCGAAGCTGTGAAATGTGTGAGCGGGGGGGAATGCGATGTAGTGGAAACCTCGCAGCACATTTCTCGTTTGATTCCGAAGCTGATCTTAGCGCAGTGGAAGCAAATTAAAGTTATCTTAAAATCTAAAACTAAATGGTCGATCAGCCTCGGAACAACATTTGACTACGATTCGTAGTGCTCTTTACTATAGCTAAATAAAATAAATTTAATGAGAAAATTTTCGTTCCGAAAAGTTTCCGGCCGAGAAATTCTGGGATCCGTCTGCAACGGCCCTTAATTTCCTACAATATGACTAATATTCTACCGCACTATCGCAGCTCATGTCTAAAGTATATGTACCAAGTTCCGGTTGTACCAAAGGTCATCAGGGTGGTGACCTCCACGTAATGTTGCTAAATCACTGCAATACAGAACCTAACAGCGAATTGCTTACCGTGCGAATTATGACGCCGTTTCTTTGTGAGTCTAGGTATGACAGGAATCAGGTATCAGGATATTTGAGGAGCACAGGAATAGAGAATAACCTAAACTCACTGCACTGGAACATCCGCTTGTTCTCGAAATCCTTTCCTCCAATATTCACTATAGTTCACAGTTCGACATCAAATAATGTTTTAACACAAAAATAACTAAAAGATTTCTCCGAATGAGAAATCGGCCCCGTTGGCCCCCAATCAAGAAAACAATTAAAAATATGTGGCTATCGGCAGCCGCGACGCGAGCGACGAAAAATGAGGTTATATTTTGCCGGCGGCCGCGTGGTATCGAACCGACTGAACGAACAAAGGAAAAAAATGGCGTCGGTCACAGGCCACGGTCTGTCAGACGAAAATGGCGCGAAACAACAAAACGCGCATATGTTACGAAACTAAACATTCACCCGCCCCGGACCGACCCATCGGTCCGCTCTATGCATGGCAGGCGTGATAATGTAGCCACTGCTCGCTTAAGAACTGAATCCCCCACCTGAACTTGTGCAACTCGAGGAGTGCCATCACTACCCGGAAACAGGTTGAGAATGCGCCCCCGGCGCCAACGCAGTGGCGGTAGGTTGGCATCCTTAACCAGAACGAGATCCCCAATGCAGGGGGGTTCAGTCCTGTCCGTCCACTTAAGGCGTTGCTGCAGAATGTGCAAGTACTCAAGCGACCAACGCTTCCAAAAGTTTTGAGTCATTTGCTGCAACAACTGATAACGCGACAAACGATTGCTATTCACCTCCGTATAGGGATATTCCGGCAAGGCGTTAAGTGGGCGGCCAATTAAGAAATGCCCTGGCGTTAGGGCCTCTAAATCATTTGGGTCTGAGCTGAGCGGACACAAAGGACGCGAATTGAGTACAGCCTCAATTTTACAAAACACGGTTGCCAGCTCCTCGAAAGTCAAAATGGTTAACCCTACGACGCGCAACAAATGCGTCTTAGCGGACTTTACAACCGCTTCAAAAATACCACCCCAGTGAGGGCACGCTGGTGGATCGAACACCCAGGTAATGCCCTGACGGAGAGGCCCGTGCTGATGGCTTCTTCGTTCTCCCTTAAGAACGTTACAATTTCCTTCATACACCGATCAGCACCTTAAAGTTGGTACCACAATCCGACCTGATCAGCGCTGGTCGCCCTCGTCGCGACGTAAATCTCTCCAGCGCTGCCAAAAGGCCTCCGTAGAAAGGTCGGCCACGAGCTCCAAGTGGACGGCCTTGGTGGCTAGGCACACGAACACGCACAAGTACGCCTTGATAGACTTTGCGTTCCGTAGGCGTGATGCCTTTACCATGAAAGGGCCTGCGAAATCCGTTCCCACACCTGCAAACGTCAGGCCTCCGTCACCCGGTCCGGTGGAAGATCTCCCATCTGTGGCTGCATTGTGGCTGCCTTCAAGCGGTAACAAGGCAAGCACCTAAACACAACGCTACGTACCGTTCGTCGTCCCGATAAGATCCAGAACTCGCGCTGTAGGATGGCCAATAGCGCATTACAGCCCGCGTGCGAGTTTTTCTCATGACGATCCTGACTAAGAGCTCAACTAAGGGTCCCCTTTGGAAGTAACAGTGGATGCCGAGCCGAAAAGGGCAGGCTAGCGTTCGAAGTCTGCCTCCAACCCTGAGCATACCTTGCTCATCCAGGAATGGGTTGAGGCGCACAATTCCTCCCTTCAGCTTTCCACGTCCATCCCTGAGCAGCCTGACCTCCTCTTCAAAATGTTCCGCCTGGACGACTCTAACTAATGAGCATAGAGCCGCATTCCGTTCCGCAGGCGAGAGGACTGGTGCAAAGTTCCGTTCTGCTTGAGGCTTCCTGCAGTTGTTCACGAACCGTTTGATCCTGTAGTGGCCGTATAGCCACTAGAAGCGTATTGCTTGTCTCAGCAGAATTTAGTATTAGGCAATCGAGCGTTCGAGCTCTAGATATGTAATTATTAGAATAAAGTATACAGTCTAAGTTCAACCACCAACTAAGTAGTATCATTTCGTAATCTACTCCCTGGGCGCTCATACAATATCTTATGGCGACCTAGGCCAGGGCTGCCCCTTAAGGGCAGTGCTGGGTATCATGTAGTTCTTTGTAAAGTATTTGTGTTAAACTACGTGGAACCTGGCAAGAAGTGAAAGAACCTGAGTGAATTAAATGGACAATGATAAATAAAAATTATAGACAATTTGAAAGACAGTATAAAACAGTGAATAAAGGACTAATAAAAAAAAACTATAAAGAAAAGTGACACGTTTTTGTATAAAAGTGCAGCGTTGTAAAATTTTTTCAAAGAATACGTGGACGGACAATGTAAAAAAAATAAAATTAATGTGACCAATGAATGCAGTTCTACCATGATGCAGTACCGGACCAGATTTTGATGATAGATGTAGTCAAGAAGGCGCAATAAAGGAAACAAGATGACGTCAGATCAGATGGCTATTGTATCAAGAGATAGCCCATGGTTGGGCGCAGCAGGGAGTACGACTACTTTTAATCACTAAGAAAATGTGATCAACCATTAAGAAAAGAATGGATGAAAGAAAGAAAACATGAAGATACCATTATGAAGAAAGAAGATTTAACCTTATAGAAGACTTCAAGAAAGAAGATAAACCTTTATAGAAGACATCAAGAAAAGAAGAATAACCAAATCTAAAGAAGAACAAGAAGAAAAATATAGAAGAAGATGACAACCCACATGAAGAGGATATTCCATGACGAGGCGATAAATTATAAGAAGATGCAAGAGGTTGTAGCTGCTGGGCGCTCGCAGTAAATTCAAGCCTTGTTTGATGCTAGGATTGTGATTGCTGGGCGCCGCGAGACTTCATAGTACGGGTCCGATGAGGAGCAGCCAAGCAGATCATAATCGAACATGTGACCCATAATGCAAGCCAGGGTAGCAACCGCTATGCCGTGCGCGCGCCTCGCTGCACGCGCTACAGCCAGAACGCCGAGTCAGCGATGCCTTCACGACCTACAAACGGTATCGTACCTACCTGATAATGAATAATGTAAGTTATACAAATATAAATTGCAGCAATTTCAATGATTTACATTTTTATGACTAAAGCTTTTAAAATTGTTTTTAACGTCACATTGGACATATATTTCTTTTATTTAGTCTATTTTATATCAGTTAATTAAAAATAAATTTTCAAATCTATAAAAGGTTATACACCTACCAAATTTCAAAATTTTTTTTGGAAACAGATGTGAAGGAAAATATGTCTAATGAAATGAATGATTATAGGTACATTATTGGTAGTCATATTCTACTATTACGCCGCCGGTACGTGTATTTGTATTATTGAAAGGACAACCTGTCAACAAAGTATGAAATAAATAATTAAGTAAAGTAGCAATTCCGATGTATAATTGCAAATAATTCTTCTCATTGAAGAAATAGTCAAAAGAACATTTCCTTTTGCAAGCAATATATAGCAAAATTATTATTTTTTAGCCGATCTGTGCAATGATTATTTTTTTACGAATAAAGTAAATATTTGGTAAGTACCTAAGTTTAGTGTCTTAAAGTGTCATTTCTACCGTTTATTTAGTACTATTTTATTTAATGAGCCTTGCTGGTTCAAGTTGATGCCTAAACTTCAAGCTACAAGCTATTTTGAGTTGAGTTAGTTTTTGCAAGTGCATAATGGGGATATATAAATTGTTGTTTAAAATTATGTATATTGAAAAAAATTCCGTTCGTAACGTTAATACAAAGAGTTGGTCATTTTTGCAGACATTTAGGTATGCGACAAATACATACGACCCAAGATTAAATTTATATTATACAAATTATTAAGTTTTAGTAAAGGTCATTCGCCTTATGGGCAAACATTGCATCACCTGAGGTGTTGCACGTCTGGCCAACGTGTATCACATTCAGAATGCATCGACAGCATTTTCGGTATTACAAGTACTTATGCGGACGCGCAGAGGTATGACTAATACACGACAATGTATATGTAGCCTGACTACTTTGCAGGTTAGGCAGAGTGAAGAAAGGATTTTGATATTTAATTTGAAATTAAACACTTAACATTTTGGAAGTTATTTAACATGAACTTAAACATTTATGCAGTATAAGCAGTAACAGTTTTTTTTTACTTCTTTAAGCAAAAGCAAATTCATAGAACTTACCTAATATTTTATACAAATTAGAGATTTAAAAAAAAATACAATGACAGATAGATATTTCTTCCGTAGAAAACAGTAAATGCTTTAATTTAGACATTTTACAACAGAAGTTCCACATTATAAACGATTTTTGAAATGAAGTAGGTACTAATAATTGAGTAATGGATTTTTGAGAATCTAGAGATACAGACACTTTGACACGATAGGTACTAATTATAAATAAATTAAAACGTTAATTACACATTGTTACCCAAATTTAAGAAAGAAGAGTATAGTCATTCATAATGTATTGTTAAAAGACTTGTGGATCCATGTGTAATCATGCAATAAATAGATAAAATTGACCCATGTATAAAAGTTTATCTTCACCCAAAGTGTGACTAAATGTAAGTATACATAATAGAAATGGATTACAGAGTGGTTTGATTTATAAGTAGGTAGAAATGTACTAAAATATATATTTTTGTGACACTAGAGTATAATTATAGTTACCTACATTTCACAGGAAGCGTTAACTGTTTAGTTAAGAGTAAATTACGGTTTACTAGGAAGAAGGTTTTGTAGAAACAAGAATAAATTATTATTGAATGAATTGTGTCTAAAACTATTATAAATTTAGTTTCAAAATACCTAGCGATGAAATTGTAAAGTAGCACATCGCATAATGCAGATTGCAGGTGATACCTATAGTTTGCCTATAGTGATAAAGTTCACTAACCTAAGTTGACACTGAATGACCTGGATATGGATGCCATTTTGTGCAAAGAATTTTGTGTAATTTATTAGTGCTGATTTTATTGTAAAATGCAGAGAAGTCAAAATGAAATACTTACATGCAATATTGTGAAACATTTTTGTCGTTTCGAAAAATGACAAATACAGATTTCAAAGTTGGATATTAATAAAGTAATAAGTATAAATTACTAATATGATTATGAACGTATCAGATATCTTTTTCTGCTTATAAGTATAATTAGTAGAGTTGGTATATTTGAAATGTAAATAATTGTGAAGTATATTAAAAATCTTTTGCTACCTAGAGTACAATTAGTTATACTTCCAATAAGAAAAGATGATAGGAAGATTGAAAGAAAGTAAATCGAATGAATGGATTGCAATGTAAAGATAACCATGAAAGTTGGGAATTATTTGGTAGAAATATTGAAATGCTAGTTGGATTGATCATCCACAAAGTAATGATAAATATTAATACCAAAGGATTCAACATGTTGCAGCATGACGCGATAGAAAGAAAAGTTGGTATTAGAAAGTATTGTAAAAGATGATGAATAAAAGTACAATATGAATAAGGTACAAAAGCAGAAAAGATAATGATTCAGATTTAAGTGTAAGTAAGATTCCACTATTAAGAAAAATAGGAGGCCATGAGATGCCTTACACATTATGCGTTTTGTAATGATTGTATAATGATAACATGGTACATTGAGGATCAGAGCTTTCAAGTCGACCATGGTGTTTGACTCACCGTCCTCTGTGGGATAAGTTAGCGCCGCATATAGAAATATTGGCTTAAAATTTATGATCACTCTCATACCAGTATTGTAAGGGTGTACGTAAGGAAACGTACAACCCATTATGTAGGCACAAAGATGTCACTATTATGTATTATGAAATAGGTATCATATGATTACCGTATCAAGTAGAATTTGTACTATGAAGACAACTACTTATAAATAAATACCACCAAAAATGGTAGGTAAATAAATAGCTAAAGCACTTATGAGCCTGAAAAACGGCCATATACGTAACATCTCGATCGTAATCTACCGTAAGTGTGTTAGCGAGAGATTTATGTAAGTTATGCAAGCAAACAAACAAAAATGTTTATATTATAAATGAAGAAAATAAAGAATTATGTATGACACAAAGATATGAAAATACAAATAGGATTTTACCATTAAAACTTGAGAAATTGTGTACATTAAGTGCAAAATATGGATGTGACAATTATATAACTGGATATGTTTTTAAAAATTTATATCAATAGATTGGATCGATACACGGATTGAGACGACTGACATATATTTTATTTTATAAGTTAGTAACTATATCTAATACAAGTAATTTAATTTTAATTACTGTTTATTTACAATATACGGTCCTAAATATAGAAAGAAGATAATTATATACTATGCTTAAGTAATTAGGTATAATAGTAAGTAAAGAAGGCCCACTATATCTATTTAGTAGGTATAAGTAAATTATAAGATATTGTTAGTTTTATATTGAATTATTTTTAAATTTTATTATTTAACATTATTAATACCTTTCTTGTATAAAAAAAAAATGTTTATTTAGTACAAGTAATATGCTTCAACATTTTTTTTTCTACTAACCCCGGGGGTGAATCGGGACTTCGGGGGAGGTGTAGTGGCCGTATAGCCACTAGAAGCGTATTGCTTGTCTCAGCAGTATTTAGTATTAAGCAATCGAGCGTTCGAGCTCTAGATATGTAATTATTAGAATAAAGTATACAGTCTGAGTTCAACCACCAACTAAGTCGTATCATTTCTTAATCTACTCCCTGGGCGCTCATACAATATCTTAATCCAACCTGTCACCCCAAGAAGTTTGTCGAGGGAGCTATACCGTTCCAGCAAGAAAGCTGGGTTAGGCTTCGGTACGAGTTGCCCCACGTTCACTCGCAAACCTCGATCAGGTGGCCCAAGCGGCGCCCTGCACTCGTTGAATGGCCATTCCTGCGGCGACTCAGTCAGCCATTGAGGTCCCCACCACAGTGGGTGACTCACCAAATCAGGTGCCCTGCACCCGCGCGAAGCGCAGTCCGCTGGGTTCCATTCTCCCGGTACGTGCCTCCACACTAACGGAGTTTCCGACCCCGTAATCTGTGACACCCGATTTGCCACGAAAACCTCAAGTGTATGTACCGACGTCTGCAACCAGCACAGAACTATCCGACTGTCAGTCCACGCGTACACCGTTTCATCCAAGTTGATGGTACCACGCAGATTGCAGGTTACATGATTTAGCAAGCGCGCTAGAAGAGCTGCCCCTGCCAATTCCAATTTGGGGATGGTCCATCTAGTTCTGACTGGTGCCACCTTACTTTTGACCATAACCAGACGCACGTGCACAGTTCCCGTTGAACTTGCTGTCCGAAGGTATACAGCTGCCGCGTACCCTCGCTCCGAGGCGTCACAAAACCCATGTAGGGTAGCCTTACATCCCACCGATGGGACTAACTTGCGGGGTATCGCGATGTGCACAATCCCTGGTAAGGTGGTCACAAACTTGAGCCAATCCTTCAACAACTCTCCGGAGAGTTGGTCGTCCCATCCTAAGTTGGCTAGCCACAACCTTTGTAAAAGCACTTCGCCATGAACGTAACCGGGGCGATCCATCCGTTAGGATCGAACGTTCTAGCGATTGTCGACAGTACCGACCGCTTAGTCCAAGTTTTCCAAAAGGTCGGGCTCAATCTTGTACGTGAATACGTCATGCGTTGGCCTATATTGCACCCCGAGGATGCCCAACGTGTTTGGATTGTCCGGGTTCTCAAAGAGGTGCGGGTCCTGATGGAACTCGCCTGGCAAACCGGCCAGGAGCTCTGGGCAACTGGACAACCATTTCCGCAACTCGTAACCTCCTGAACCCATGATCGCGATCAGCTCGTCTCGTAGAATTAGCGCCTGCTCCACGCTATCAGCACCCGTGCAGATATCGTCCACGTAGACGTCGCGATCCAGTACTGCTGCGGCTCGAGGATATCTTACCCTTTCCTGTGCGGCCAACTCTCGCAGCGTACGTACTGCCAAATACGGACTTGGCTTAAGTCCATACGTCACCGTGTTAAGTTCGTATGTGACCATCGGCTCATCTGGGCTCTCACGCCACAAAATCAGCTGATACCGACGGTCATCCGGATGTATCATGGTTTGGCGAAACATCATTTTGACGTCTGCGACGAACGCTACCTGGTGCAAACGAAAGTCTGTGAGAATGTCCACAATGTCCCGGTTCAATTTAGGACCCGCGTGCAAACATTGGTTCACAGACACACCATTCGAGGTAGGAGCAGAACCGTCAAACACCACCCGTATTTTCGCCTCAGGTGACTTCAAGACAGCCAGGTGTGGAATGTAATAATGCTCGACACACCTCCAATCCAGGCTGGACACCGACATGTGGCCCAATTGAATATATTCCCGCATGAATTCTATATACTTCTGCCGAAGTGCTGGGTCTCGCCTCATCTTCCGCTCCATTCCGAGTAGTCTCCGTTCCGCGAGCTGTCGCGAACTACCTAAAGCGGGGCGGTTTGGGAGAAAAGGTAGCCTGGTCACGAATCTGCCTGACGGGCATCTCGCAGTGTTGTATTGATAGAACAACTCGCACTCGTCATCCTCTGGCTTCCGTCTGTCCGCCGTGGGCGCTCTTCAGACTCCCAAAACCTCTGCAGCACCTCTGACAGCACACTACCATAGAGGACCGTATCCCCTTCTGGTAGGTCCTGAGGTCTCAAACTGGGCCGAAAACAACATACCCCTGTGGTATCTACGGCCACCAAACCAGCTTCCTGGAGTACCTTCTTCCTACCGCACCATAATCTCCCGAGGACGTCTGACCCGAGAAGTACGTCCACCGTACCAGGAGTATCAAAATCAGGATCAGCTAACTCCAACCCTGTGGTTAACCCTCGTACCGTTGGTGGTAACCTAACCTGAGGGAGTTTCCCAACCACTTCATCCAGCACCACGGCTGAGACTTGATAGCTGACCCTGTACATGTGCTACCTAATGTGAACTCAAAGTTCGTCTGACCCCGAATGTCAGGCACATTTAGGCCCCGATGCCTACAGCTTCATCCGCACTTGGCTGTACAGTTAGGCCTAGCCTACTCACCAGCTTACTCGATACAATACATCCCTGAGCCCCTGTATCCAGTAGGGCTCTTACTTGAATGGTCCGGCCACCGTATCCCCATACCCAAACCTTAGCCGTTGGCAAAAGTACCGTGATTGGACGGGAGCCGAAGCTGATGAGTAGGCGGCGATTACCTAGCGGGAATCTAAACGCGGTGAGGCCGCGTCCCGCGGGGTATCCTCGCTACCCAAACCTGTGTATGGGTCCCACTCCTGCTGGTAGGAGGTCTGCCCATAAAGGCCATGGCTGGAGTTCTATAGTACCCCAACGGCAAACGTCCGTACCGAGGTTGCGCCTGTAGCCGCGGGTACTCAGGCATAGGCGGAGGCATGCGTGGGTCTTGAGACCCAACCAGGTGGCTCAAGCCCGCAGAATACTGCATGTACCCTGGTGGCTGCCTAGTGCTCTCCTGACACCCGCCCGTTGGATCCCGTACCTGGGATGGGTGTCCTTGGCCACGTTCCTGTGCCGCTCCTCCCCAATCCGGCACCTGCTGCCGTGGTGGGGATCGTCCCCACGTCCTTGGGTAAGTGGGCTCCGTCTGTTGACGTCCCCCTGCCTGTCCCTGTGACCGATGCGGAGGTGGGCTCCTCCTTGGAGGGGGTGGGGAGCGTTGCTCCCTCCTTGGTGGGCAGGCTCCTTCGCTGATCCGATCCAGCGCTGCCCCGGCGTCTCCGGAGCGATTCATGCAGAGCAGCGGATGGTGTGCACCCTGGCAGTACCTACAGTTGGTGCTTGAAGGGCACTCTCGCACCTGATGCGGCCCCAGGCACCGATAACACCAACTCCTCTGCTGTGCCACACCCCGTCTCCTCTGAACCCGCTGCGCAGCAAACTCCTGACACGCTGTTACCCTGTGGCCTGTCTCCCTGCAGTAGGCACACCCTGATTCCAATGCGGTGTTGTACCGCCTGGGTTGCCCACTGTTGCCTCCTCGCGCCGGTGCACCCGGCCGTTCCGGGTGGCGAGGGGCAGAGGTCTCCTTGCGAGGGGCTTCACCAGCCTGGACGTCCACTCGCCTGCTTTCGGCCTCGAGGAACGACTTCAGATCCTCGTAGGTCGGGAGGTGGTCCGAGGACTTGCCCCCATGGAGCTGCTCGAATCGAGCGACCATTTCGCTCGGCAGGCGGCGAAGCACTGTGGACCAAGATATAACCGTAGCCCGCCACTGGCAAACCCTGTCGCTCCAGTGCGCTGACCGCGACGCTGACTGGGTGGAAGATTTTCTCGCGGAGGTCCGTACCTCGCGTTATGGTTGGTATTGACAGCCACTGGTCTAACAGCCTGTCTACAATCAGGCGCTTGTTCCGATACCGGTCGGTAAGGATCTTCCACGCCACCTCATAATTGCTATCCGAGACAGCCAAATGCGTCAGCAATTCGTGAGGCTCTCCATGTAGCCTGGACATCAGCTGAGCCATCTTGTACGCTGGCATTATGTCCGTCCGTGTGTGGACCACGCTGCTATACAGGTCCTCAAACGCCGGCCAGTCGGCGTAATCGCCTGCAAAGACTGGAACCGTAACAGGCGGAAGAGGCACCTGTAATCCTTGTCCCACTTTACCACGGAATGGCTTTTCCTTTCCGTCACGTCGCCTAGATATGTCCGCAGCTGCCTGCTCAATGTCCTGTGCCAGCTCCAAGCACTGGCTTACATCGCCCTCGACCAGCACCTGATCTTCAGGGTTAGGAGTTTCCTCAAGGAGCATGAGGCACTCTGTGAGGTGTTCCGACACAACCCGAACCCGTTCATCTGCCTGTAGTGCACTTTTCAAGAGCGCGTCCTCCCGGTCCTCGCGGCCGATCATTGCCGCTGTGGTAGTAAACCACCTTAATTCTGTCTTTATAGCAGCCTTATACCTGGCGATCGAGGAGCCATGGTACCAACTTTTACACACTCGACTTAATAAAAACGAAAACCAATAAACAAATACCACAAAATAAATGTTAGTTGACTGGCCTAGACCTTACCGATAAGGTACCGTTCACTAGGCAAACAATACAGTCACAAAAAAACCGAAACAATATTTTCCAAAATTAATAAAATATGTGGGTAATAAAAAACACGCTTAATACTAAATTACGGCTAACTATGTTGCAATAAAGCAACCACGCTCTGCTACCAAAAAATGTTTGATTCCGAAGCTGATCTTAGCGCAGTGGAAGCAAATTAAAGTTATCTTAATATCTAAAACTAAATGGTCGATCAGCCTCGGAACAACATTTGACTACGATTCGTAGTGCTCTTTACTATAGCTAAATAAAATAAATTTAATGAGAAAATTTTCGTTCCGGAAAGTTTCCGGCCGAGAAATTCTGGGATCCGTCCGCAACGGCCCCAATTTCCTACAATATGACTAACATTCTACCGCACTATCGCAGCTCATGTCTAAAGTATATGTACCAAGTTCCGGTTGTACCAAAGGTCATCAGGGTGGTGACCTCCACGTAATGTTGCTAAATCACTGCAATACAGAACCTAACAGCGAATTGCTTACCGTGCGAATTATGACGCCGTTTCTTTGTGAGTCTAGGTATGACAGGAATCAGGTATCAGGATTTTTGAGGAGCACAGGAATAGAGAATAACCTAAACTCACTGCACTGGAACATCCGCTTGTTCTCGAAATCCTTTCCTCCAATATTCACTATAGTTCACAGTTCGACATCAAATAATGTTTTTAACACAAAAATAACTAAAAGATTTCTCTCCGAATGAGAAATCGGCCCCGTTGGCCCCCAATCAAGAAAACAATTAAAAATATGTGGCTATCGGCAGCCGCGACGCGAGCGACGACAAGTGAGGTTATATTTTGCCGGCGGCCGCGTGGTATCGAACCGACTGAACGAACAAAGGAAAAAAGATGGCGTCGGCCGACTAGCTGGCGTCAGTCACAGGCCACGGTCTGTCAGACGAAAATGGCGCGAAACAACAAAACGCGCATATGTTACGAAACTAAACAGAACGCATTCCTCGCAACACATTCCTCGCTACACATTCCTCGCAACACATCCTTCGCACACATTTCTCGCTTGTTTTGTATGTAGAATGGCCTCGCTTCGCTCAACCCTATTCGACCAGAGCTGAGCTGAGCGAGGCTAGGAAAATGAAGTGATTCTATTGGTGGATTTTTTCCTCGCACACCGCTTAGCTACCTCGCACAGCTCTGGTGGATTCTCACCCTTATGCTCTGCCTACCTTGCATAGGAAACATAAGTAGGTATGTAAACTATTTACTGTAACTGGGTATGACGTGTCACAAAATTGCAACAAAAGTGGCATTTTTAGCGACTCAATAATGCGATATCAGATTTTAGTGTAGATAAAAGTGTAACACAACAGGAGTGAAAATGGCATTTCGCGACCTAAAAATGTGACACCAGATTGTAGCATCTACAGTTTTACGATCTTAATTCACAGTATAAAACTATTTACTACCAATAGTAGTTTTAAGAGACATATTGCAGATATAAAGCGACATATTGCGGTAGGGTCAACTAAAGTGCCTTGAGTGCCCGTGCCACTGGAGCAGATGTGCCAATAATGTCGATAAAAGTTCTTCTATAACACAGTAGTACCTATCTATCTATCTACAGTGTCTCCCACTCACTCATGTACAATCCAAAATGTAAGGTCTCGATTTTTTCAGACTGTTATATTTTACAGCAATAATTGTTACTTTTCTAGAATTGATTGAATCGTAAAACATACATATACATACATACGGCTAGTCGGTATCAATCTCAAGAAAAGCGAAGTGCTAAAATTGGAATTGTTCATGAGTTGGTGTGATATACTGTACCTTCCATAATTTGGATATTTTTTGCTTAAAAGAATGGTCCCTAAACCGACGTACCAAGAGTAGGTACCCTAAACCGACGAGTATGTATGAAAAGTTTGATGAAAATCCGTAGCAAAAGCACAGAATACATAATAGTACAGGTACAGAAGACGCACTCCGCCATAGCAATTCAACAAATATAAATCTTTACGCGCGATAATAAAGTACAATTTCCCTCGCGCCCGCTTTGGATACCTACTCTTATATTAGCCTACTCATTCCGCGCGCAAGCAAAAATGAGCCGAATTGCTGCGCGCGAAAGTTTATCTGCCGCAGACCACCTTTGAAGGTCACAGCCGGCGCGCTTTGTAGGGATGTGAATTTCAAAATTTATATGAAAGTAGGTACCTACGAAAAGTATACTGGGATACATTTCTACATCCGAGTAAAACATAAATAAACTGTTTTGTTAAAAGTAGGATATTGAAAGAAAATCAAAGCACAAATATTAGATAAGTATTAAAATTGCATTATTCTACAAAATTTACGAATGAGGCAGGAAGGTGAGTTATTTCATTCACAATTGATAAAATAAAATAAATCTCGTGAAGAAATGCGAACGGCATTGGAGCGCGCGCGTAACGTGCGGCGCGCGGCAACCAACTGATTAACCTCCCCGCGGGTTTCGCAGCACGTACTTGCAACTCTATACCTACGCCGCGGAGTGCGCCAGGCCTGGCAAAAGGAAGGATGCAGTTTCTGCTTACTCCACTGGGAAAGAGGCATGATTTCTGTATTGTAGCCATAGAAATTGCATCAGCTGACCTTGAGTTGACGGCTAAATCTAACTATATGCACTTATCGTGTATTATTGTGTAAAATGCTAGATTACGCAGTTACACATTTTAGCCATTCAGGCTACATTTCAACCATTCCCTGTAGTAGGGACGCCCCTTCCCTATCCTAAGAAAAATACAATCGCCAAATTTTGTATTAAATGACAGCGCGTTCATCCGAGTATTAACTTTATAAATATGGATGAGTTCTACGTTCCAAAAGCTGTTAACAACAAGCATCCCCAACTGTGGCTAACAAACTTTCTGTGGCAACGTTTCTTTCTCAGCACATTAAACTCCATTTTCATGGTTTCACTTCACTGCTACCGCCTCTGTGGTTGGAGCATTTTAACCCCTCCATTGCCACGGGAAAACTTATAAAATTTTTGACCACCTACGTCTGTCTTAAAAAAGTCAATACACAAACGCCTTCCCATAAAATTCAACCTAATGCAAAACAAAGTCCACCAGGTAATGCACGTGGTAGTCCACGAAAAAGGTGGAAAGACGAATTACATGTCTACGCACAAAACTGGATGGAGGCGGCCCAAGATAGGGAAAAGTGGAAGAAGGAGAGGGAGGCCCTTGTCCTGCAGTGGGACATGTCTGGCTCAAAATAATAATAATTATATGTATGTAATACGCCAATCAAACCTAAAAGCAACCTGCTTTTGCCATTCAGTCGCTATCAGCCGCCCTCTTTATGTCATCGGTGCATCTTGCTGCGCTTACCGAGGCATGGCATCCAAATCAGAACCCGCTAACTCCACTGTGTCAGCTTAGTTCACTGCTACTTGGTAACCTTACATTGCTACCTACAGGTGTAATATAAATGTATCTCACAGCACATATCACTGAGTAATCAAGTCTTCATATGTTATTAGATACTGTGATGAGCATTGAAGGTGAACGGATACCAAAGATATTGCGATTTCTTTGTCCCATCTTATCAGAACTCAGAAGCTCGTTTTCCTGAATCCATTGTTTTCAAAGTATCCTTTTAGAATCCTGCTTTACAATCTCTTATTTCTGACAAAGTTATAGGTAGATATTAAGTTTTAGATATTTTCTTCTGATGTTCTCCCGTCCACAATTTTAACAGATGTAAAACGAAGAAGGTTCTGAATTCAAAGGATTATATTTGTATAACAAATTACGTAAATTTTATACCTTTCTGGATTTTTTACATACATACAGACATCCATACATCAAGCCTACATTTCTTGCAGGGAAGGCAGAGCGTAAATGATTGTAAAAACGCCCATTTACACCATCTCAAATCCCTTAGTTGCTTCTCACGACCCCCACCCACACCCACAGAAAAGATATGGGGTGATGCTATTGTAAGCCGGCAAAACACGGCTTTCTAACGGCAATTGCTTGTGTCAAAAAGATTTTTGATCTTCAAGTACCTACTTCTCTTTTACTATAATTAAAGAATTTCCGAGTATATTTGCTAACATCTGCACCGAATGGGTTAACTTTCTATTGCGTTGCAGCTTTGTGCTTAATAGTTATTGTGTTAGGGTATTTATTTGCTTGGCTACATGCACATTCAGTTGAAACTCAAATAGCAATGTAGCCTACATTGCTATTTGAGTTTCAACTGAATGTGCATAGTTGTGCACAAAATGGGGTTCAGTTTCAATGCGATTTCTCGATGTTACTTTGTATTTTTGTTTTGAATTTCCCGTGCGTAAAGAGTTTTCCCAGTACACATTTCCCTTGGTAAACAGTAGCTTTATTATCTATCAGTGTATGAACATATGTGACACAGTTCCGTCGCGAAATTCGAAATTGTATGAATACTATGTCAAATATTTCCAAAAGTCTATTTTCGAAAGTTTGACGTAGGTTGCTACGACGTAAAATATACGTCGTAGCTTCGTAGTAGATATCTACGAGTTTACGTAGCAATAACAACTGCTAGCGTAGCGCAGCTGTAGCTTCACAATTACCAGTAAGTAAGTAAGGTCATCTTATTCGCTATCTGCACATGTGATACGTAAGACGTAAGACGTGACTACAGCCGTCAGCGATGAGACGCACGTCTCTTTAATGAGCCAGTTTGAACAGGTAGCAGAATCGAGCTAATGCATGGCCAATGCTAAGGAAAAGGGTATAGGTATTTTCCTTTCTTGAGATCTCTTTTAGTACCCATGGGATTTACAGCTGTCTAGTCGAACTTAACGAGCGATTTTATCTATGGAAAAGAGGAAAAAGACTCGAAATTACATAATTTTGATTAATTGAATTCAAAATGGTATATCATTTTAAAACTTAGAGAAATTAAGATTTATGAATGAAAATATATACCGAAACCCCGTTTATCTGAGTACTTTTATTCTAGGGTATTATAAGCTTAGATTTGAGCGAGGCTTAGTTGTTGTAAGCTTTAAGAATCGGAAAACAAACAAAGAATTTCCATTGAAAATAAAAACGGCCCTACAAGAGTGATTTTGCCCTACGAAGACATCCTAACTTTTTCTTTTATTTTCTTTATCTCGGTGGCCGTTAACTCTCTGCCTACATCGTAAGGAATGAAAGTTTGTGGTATGTATTATCTAATATCTTGTAAATTGATACCTACTAGATAGCCGGGTAAAAACTATGTTGTACGATTTAGGAAATGTTGCTGCATCTACCGGGAGTAACGGAAGCCGAAAGGAGGTCAAGGTACTCATGAAACTGAACAACTTTCTCCATGGAACATGGGTCGAAATATGAGAAAAAATATTGGACCTCCCATACAAAATCGCCGATCAGTTATTTGATTTACTATGGGAGGACCAAATTTTTTTTTTCATATTTCGACCCATGTATCAAAGTTGTTCAGTTTCATGAGTACCTTGACCTCCTTTCAGCTTGTTATACCCTTTCCGTTACTCCCGGTAGAAAAGTGTAAATTTTTGCTGTCATATTGTCGTGTTGTGTATTCTGCCCGTACTAACGTATGGCGCTCAAGCATGGTCTTTGACAGAAGCACAGAAGTCCAAACTCAAGGTTTGCCAACGCGCCATGGAGCGCAGCATATTAGGTGTGAAAAGGATCGACCGAGTAAGAAACACTACCCTGCGCTCCAAAACGGGCATAATGGATGTTGGGAAAAAGTCGGCAAAACTGAAGTGGGACTGGGCGGGACACGTTTGTCGCATGCACCCCGACAGGTGGGCTAAAATAGTTACGCACTGGGTACCACAGGATGGTCACCGTCGTCGCGGCCGGCCTCGAAGAAGATGGCGAGACGACTTAAGCGCATTTAGTAGTGACTGGCAGTCAGAAACGTTACCCAGGTTCCCTGAGTGCCGGTGCCTCTAGACGCTATAATATGTGACAGTCTGAAAAATATCGATTTCTTACATTTTGGATTGTTCACGAGTGAGCGGGAGAGACTGCACATTGGTTGTACAACACAAATACGCGATCGACAGAGTCAAACGTCTAGATTCAATGAAATCAACCCGACACGTGCTTACTGCATAGTTGCATAGGTACGATTCATGAACTGCATATTAACGTGACTATTAGTATGGAATGCACCTGCTTATACGCTTGCATTCACGTTTCTATAGTGCATATTGCACTGGATTTGAAGAGATATGAAAATAGAAATTGTATGAAATATCTAACGATCCACCCTGGACTATGGCACATTTTGTGTATCCCAAAAGCGCTAAGTTCATTAGATCAAACTGAACAACTTTCCCCTAAGAACCAAAGTTCAAAGCCTACCTACTAGCCTATTTTATTTTACCCTCCATAGGAAATGGCTTGGACAACATCTTTTTTTAAAATTTAAGAAAGTTGTTAAGTTTGGCATTTTTAACTTAGCGCTTTCGGCAAAGTGGGTCGTTCCGTACCACCCTTTATACTAAGCAGTGCTTAGTAAACGTGACTATTTGTATGAAATGCACCTGCTTGTACGCTTGCATTCACGTTTCTATTCTGCATTTGCACTATTGATTTGAAGAGATGTAAAAGAGAAACTTTACAGGATCTCAAGAGAAAAATGTATTGTTACTTTTTCCGCGATTAGACTTAAGAGTGGTCCTTTAGATACACGTTTTTTGTATTCTAACAAATCATGATGCGCCGACCGCAACTGTTATACACACATAATAACTATTCCATATAGACATTCCAAAGTTATGCACTTTTAAAATCATTTGCACGTTGGGACGATTATTCAACTCACACACTTGCAACATCAATGCGTAAACTCAATACCCACTCTTATAACAACGTCTTAAATTTCAAAATCTCAAAACAATCGCTACGACAAAGTGCGACATCTGTTATTTTAAGGCAGAACTTTTTATGTATTCGAAAGATAACTTCAGTAAACTCTTAAACGTGCGTCCTATGATCCTCCTTTTATTATTAATCATATGGCAAGATTCTGATGCCTTAATTCGACGATAGCAGTCATAGTCACCGTGGCTTAGCGTGTAAGTGCGTCAGACTATAAATCACTTTTTGTGAGTTCGATCCCCACTGATCTAACATGACATTTTTAACTTTTTTATCTTTTTTTGTAATTCTTTTATTTAATTAGCATGTGTTAGTTAAGTTAATTTAAATTTCTAGGTGTTATTATTTTAAATAAGGTTAGTAAATATATTTTTTAATAAAATATCTTTATTTAACAAGGTAATAAACAAAAGCACGAGTAGGTAGGTAAAGTAAGTAAAGTGTCAAAAACTTTAAGCTGAAAGTAGATATTTAACAAATTCCCTGTTAGTGATCCAAAAAGAATCTTACATTTTTATTATCAAACTGAGCATAAATTGGCGGGAGCCACAGGTAATGCCCGTTGCTGCGTAATTTTAGCACATCGCTAACGCATGCGTCCCTCAGATTATAAAAAGAACTAATTTCCGTACTAAAACCAACTGCAACGAAACGAAAGCACTGACGCATGCGTCTGTCATATGCAAGAAAATTTCCAATTCCCATACTATAATGTCAAGTGTTTACGTTGCGTTGTTTGACAGACGCACCCGTCGACGCAAGTTTCTGCATTTCGTTTTTTTATATAGTATGGGGAATTTGAAATTTTCTCGCATATGACAGACGAATGCGTCAGTGCTGCGCTAATAATGCGCAGTAACGGACTTAACGTGAGGGCCCCGTTATAATGGTAGGTAAATGCAATCGTAATTTTTCTAATGCTAACCGATATAAAATGTGACGACGCCTGACTAATTACCTATTCAGTATTTTGTAGGATCACCGTTATTATGTTTTTCTCCAAATTTATATTTGCCTGAATTTTGAATAACGTAAGAAATCGAAAAAAAATCGAAAATAGCGCCCTCATTCTGCAAGTAACCAACAATGACAGTCATACGAAATCAAACTCCAAATCTACAGTCCATATCATAGGTTAAGGTGGGTAATTGAACATAAAATTTTGGTGGTTAGTTTAGTTTAGTTAAAATAAAACACACACACAAAAAAAAAGTTGAGATTGAGTGCGAATATCTGTAACCCTTCTGCTAATTGTCGTTATCAGAACCTGTTTGCTTAGTCATCCCATTTTTTTACTTCACGCCGTGTCGTACACGGTTCTTTGACTGTGTGAGTGGGGTAGTGGCTGCAATTGACTTTGAAATCAATGACGATGTGCATAACTTTGGAATGTCTATATGGAATAGTTATTATGAGTGTACTATGTTATCTCGTTTTAAGCAGTCATGGGTTTCGTAAGAGGTCGCCATGCCAATTATGTATTTGTATTTCGTCGTAGTGCATGAATATGAGTACTGCTATGGGGTCACTTTATATTCGACGAAGCCTTTTTTACAAGCAGTAAAATCGTCGGGGCTTTAAACTAACGTAACTGCTTCAGCTTCAACCAGAACGAAATACATATCTAGCTACCTGTTGCTGAGCAGCCTGACTTTATAATCTTCTTATGAACAACTTAGCTACCTGTGGCTGAGTAGAACAACTTAGCTACCTGTGGTTGAGTAGAACAACTTAGCTACCTGTGGCTGAGTAGAACAACTTAGCTACCAGTGGCTGAGTAGAACAACTTAGCTACCTGTGGCTGAGTAGAACAACTTAGCTACCTGTGGCTGAGTAGAACAACTTAGCTACCTGTGGCTGAGTAGAACAACTTAGCTACCTGTGTCTGAGTAGAACAACTTAGCTACCTGTGGCTGAGTAGAACAACTTAGCTACCAGTGGCTGAGTAGAACAACTTAGCTACCTGTGGCTGAGTAGAACAACTTAGCTACCGGTGGCTGAGTAGAACAACTTAGCTACCTGTGTCTGAGTAGAACAACTTAGCTACCTGTGGCTGAGTAGAACAACTTAGCTACCTGTGGCTGAGTAGAACAACTTAGCTACCTGTGTCTGAGTAGAACAACTTAGCTACCTGTGGCTGAGTAGAACAACTTAGCTACCTGTGGCTGAGTAGAACAACTTAGCTACCTGTGGCTGAGTAGAACAACTTAGCTACCTGTGGCTGAGTAGAACAACTTAGCTACCTGTGTCTGAGTAGAACAACTTAGCTACCTGTGGCTGAGTGGAACAACTTAGCTGCCTGTGGCTGAGCAGGCTGGCTATGGGAACACCTTGGCTACCTATGGCTGAGTAGAACAACTTAGCTACCTGTGGCTGAGTGGAACAACTTAGCTGCCTGTGGCTGAGCAGGCTGGCTATGGGAACACCTTGGCTACCTGTGGCTGAGTAGAACAACTTAGCTATCTGTGGCTGAGTAGAACAACTTAGCTACCTGTGGCTGAGTGGAACAACTTAGCTACCTGTGGCTGAGAAGGCTGGCTGTGCTCTTAATGAACAGCCATTGCTCAGCTGCTCAGCGCTAACACTCATTACGCAGCCACGCAGCTCTTGAAACAACTTGGCTACCTGTGGCTGAGTAGAACAACTTAGCTACCTGTGGCTGAGTAGAACAACTTAGCTACCTGTGGCTGAGAAGGCTGGCTGTGCTCTTCGCCCGCAGCCACCGCCAGCGTCGTCAGCGCTGACACCCATAGCGCAGCCACGCAGCACTTCATCTGGGGACAAAGAAAAACAACTATTAGAAACACTAGGTATTAAAGTAGTTGTGTGGTGCCGTGTGGTGCCGACAGAGTAGAATAGCACCACCCCCTCTCTTCCCGTGGGGGTCGTAAGAGGCGACCGAGGGATAAACCCAACCCGAACAGCCAGGGCCAACCGTATGGTGGCGGTTAATCCACCACAAGAGCATTCCCAAGGAGGGTTGACGTCTCGTAGGCGGCCGGTCGTAAAATTCAGCCAAATCCTTTTGCAACATGATTTTGTGTCGAAACGAGTTGCGCCGACCCCAAGTAATTGGGATAAGGGCAGGAAGATGATGTTGTCTAAGTTGTGTGGTAGCGGCTAAGAATACTGCCACCCCTACTCTTCTCAGGGTGTTTTATAAAGCCAACGTAGAGTTTTTGACCTCGGCTGAATATCTGTCGACTATATAGCAGTGTTACCACCTACAATAGCATTCCCAAAGAGGGTTGACGTCAGGCCGGTCATAAAACATAGCCAAACATGTTGCACCGGCCCCAACTGATTAGGATAAGGGCAGGAAGATGATGAATGATGATGTATTGTAAGCTGTGTGTGGTCTTTAGTCCCTGGGTTTGATTTCTGTTGGAAAAGAAAGAGAAAATGTTTGTCAAACCGTTCACCTCGTATCGTTCACAGCTGTAGAAACTTCACTGGACTAGGTCCTTCCTTGCTTTTATAGACTGTTTGTTTTCAACTACATTGTAAAGTTACATTCAATGTGGTTAGCCTGGCTAGCCCCGAGTCAGTGCCTTTATTTTTATTTCTTTATCCCGCCCGAGCCGCATCTATGCTGCTAAAAAACTGCTTAAATCCGTAAATAAAGTCGACCACAATATTTCAGGCATAAATACCGAACAGACGCCTATAGACCGGGCGCTCGCATATAAATAGTGTGTACAGCAGAGCACAGGTCGTAGTCCAGACGCTCACATGTAGCTATATACAGTGTGTTAGCGGTAAGCGGGAATTTTTGCAAACTGGTGAATCTACCCAGACATCTGTACGAATACCTGTTGTGGGGCCATTAGTGAACAGGTACTCCAAAAAAAAACAGCTGTTCGATACATTTTGCGTGGGTAGGTCTTGTTCTTCGAATGGGACACCAAGTCGTCCAACGACCAGATGAACCCTGGTGTCAGAGTTTTTCAACTACCTACTGCAAGAAGACCTCTGACATGGTTGTGTAACGACCGCCATCATAGACAGCAACCGGGATCGACGTTTTAACGTGCCCATCCGAAGCACGGAACCATCTTACTTGCGGACAATCAGGTGGTTCAGCCTGCAATGTCCTAACCAGACTGGGAACAAATTCAACTTTGTGAGTGACTCCAACGGGAATTGAACCCGCAACCTTCTGCGTCGCAGGCAGTCGTACTAACCACTGCGCCACATCGGCTGTCGTGGGTAGGTATTAGGTATTTACTTAGGTATTTTCAAGATGAAAGATGTTCATATATGTGCCTAGATTCACCAGTTTGAATAAATGCCCTCTTGCCGGTAACACGGTAACACACTGTATAGTCCATAGGTCGTTGCCCACACACTCCACGCTCGGCCTGTCACACTTCACGTGAGATAATGGCAGCCGTATTCACCTGGCTGGACAAGCGTTATAGCGAGGGTTTTTAATGAAAACACCCAGATTTTTCAGTGTAAATGATGAAATTAATGTACATTTACGAAACCTACCCTGAAGATATGGCACGCATGTAAATTAACACCCTGTATACCTAGACAATATACCCATAGGTCGTTGCCCGCACACTCTACGCTCGGCCTCTCACACTTCACGTGAGATAATGGCAGCCGTATTTACCTGGCGGGACGGGCGTTCTGGCGAGTGTTTTTAATGAAAACACCGAGATTTTTCAGTGTAAATGATGAAATGTACATTTACGAAACCTACCCTGAAGATATGGCACGCATGTAAATTAACACCCTGTATACCTAGACAATATACCCATAGGTCGTTGCCCGCACACTCTACGCTCGGCCTCTCACACTTCACGTGAGATAATGGCAGCCGTATTTACCTGGCTGGACGAGCGTTCTGGCGAGGGTTTTTAATGGAAACACCGAGATTTTTCACTGATGACGAAATGTACATTTACGAAACCTACCCCACAAAGTAAGTATTGGCTATTGTGCCTACCCTGAAGATATGGCACGCATGTAAATTAACAACCTGTATACCTAGACAGTTTTGCCGTGTGGTGCCGGAAAATTTTGCCGTGTCGTGCCGGCAGAGTAGAATAGCACCACCCCCTCTCTTCCTGTCATGGTCGTAAGAGGCGACCGAGGGATAAACCCGACCAAAACAGCCAGGGCCAACCGTATGGTGGCGGTTAATCCACCACAAAAGCATTCCCAAGGAGGGTTAACGTCTGGTAGGCGGCCGGTCGTAAAATTGAGCCAAGTCTTTTGCAACACGATTTTGTATTGAACAAAGCGTGTTGCGCTGACCCCAAGTAATTAGGATAATGGCAGGAAGATGATGATACCCAGACAGTATACTCACACGTGAGATAATGGCAGCCGTATTTACCTGGCTGGAGAAGCGTTCCAGCGAATGTTTTTAATGAAAACACCGAGATTTTTCAGTGTAAATGATGAAATGTGGGTCCATGTACCGAAATACCTGCGCTGCGTATGATTCGAGCAAAGAAAGTTTCGAGTCGGAAGTTACAACATGAAGCACTTCATAAATATTGAAATTACAGTAGTCTGAGTATGATTCCTATTAGTTTAGTCGCAGACATTTAATATCTTCCAATTAGAAAGCTCGCTACAAAAGCTTTCGCAAATCAGTTCCGAAAAAAATAAGGGACTTGAAACAAATTGTTATTAAAGAAATGTTTAAAGATAAAGATATTTTATTTGCTGTAGATAACGGGTAAAGACGAGCAACTTGACATCTGTCAGTCAAGTGATCGTCAGCAGTCATCAATGCGTCGCGCGTTTTACGTGTAGCTTTGTCTTTTGTTTCATAAATTTTATATGGAAACGGTTTCCAGCGTCGCGATATCGCACGTCTCACGTCTCCGACGATCACTTGTTGGACAGATGCCATGTTACATTTCACGTCTATTTTATGTAGTTTGCGCCTAACAGTTCACAGAACTCCGTACCTATCCAAAGCAACAGGTAAATTGAGTCGAACATAGACTCCCACAAACCACAACTAGATATATCCTAGTTTTCTGACTCGATCCACAATAGACAATCCGATTTGACCGGTCTCCTGTCCAGTTACAAACAGACGGACCAACAGTATTATTCCTTAAACCTTTCTGTGTATACGGTAACAATACTGTCTTTGAGGAGCACATGTCTAAAACTGTCTTGTGTGGGCTTCGTTGAAGATTTAGATATTGTTTCTACCTCTAAAATCATTGTAGAAGCATTTTATAGAGAACGTTGTGAATGAGATTATTGATTGATATATTATGCCTATGTCCCTTGCAGTGTAGGTAGGCAGAGCTTTTATAGAAGAAGAAGAAGTAACTCTCTGTTTCACAACCATAAAAACCTATAATTATACACAAGGATATCTACCTAGTACCTAACCTGCTTGCACACCTGTCCACAGTTCTATTTACGCGGCAAATTAGCAGCCTTTGTGAGGTTATAGGATAGGTTGTTTGTGGTAATAAGTAGACAGAGAGCTAACCCATTTCTCTAGAGGGTAAAGGGTAAAGTTGGACATCCTGGAGACATCAGACACCCTGGAGACTCGAACACCCTAAAGGGTTGGGTGTAGCATTGGATACTGAAGGCTCGGAAGCCCGGACGCCCTATAGTGAGGCACTACGTACACCCTGGAGGCATCAAACATCTGTAAGGCTCGAACACCCTGGAGGATGCGGGGTAGTGTCGGACACCCTAAATGCTCGGACGCTGCCTGCCGTGGGCTGGACTCCCACAGACACCTGTGATGTGACAGCTCGTGGGAGCTATCGCTGACAGCGACGTTGCAAGTGCTCGCATCAGGGCCTACATGGTGTCTGAGCCTTCAGGGTGTCCGACGCTACCCCGACCTTCCAGGGCAATCAACCCTCACTTTACGCTCTATCTAGAGCTACATCGCTCTAGAGCGTCTTCAGGGCGTCGGTGCCTTCAGGATGTCCGATGCTACACCCCACCCTCTAGGGTGTTCGAGGCTCCAGGGTGTCCGATGTCTCCAGGATGTCCGACGTTACCCTTTACCCTCTAAAGCTACGTCACTGTAGCCTTAACCATTTTTAACTAAGCCAAACCAGTTTATCCTGAAATGTACTAATGAATTTTAGGCTCAACTAGTTCAGCCTAGGATTAACTAGTTTCTCCTATCGGCCATCGGATGGACCGGTTTAGCCTAGTCTATACCGGTTTATCCAACCGCATGTAGGATAAACTACTTTGGCCTAGGAAAAACAAGTTTATCCTAAAATCGGGTTTGGCCGGTAACATATATATGTATAACGCAAACTAATTTTTCAGCCGGAAAATGATTTGCAGCGGATGACACCGCTAACGAGCCGCTCATACTAATGTTATTATGTATTATAATTAGTTCCGTGGCTAGCTCTCAGGCTATATAGTTACCTCAAGCGCAGTTAGTTCTTTTGTTCCTCTAGAACAGCTTTGAAACTGTGAATAATAAGGAACACTGTGGAAAACTGCACAATGCACCAGCAAACAATGCAAGTGTTTATTGCGTTTACCCTTTGAGAGATCCCCAAAGAATATACTTTCCCTTACATCGCTCGCTAGTTACATTTTCTAAGGTTCAAAATACACTGGTCATTAATATAGCATAGCTGCTAAGAATAACTAGCATAGGTAGATCTTTCAAAAGAGGTTCTGCTTCCTAACAATAACCATCATGAGTTGAACTCTTGAAAAAGTTGTAAGTTGAAGTGATGTTGATTGTAATTCTTGAGAACTTATCTAGTTAGTTTTAATAGGGAAAAGCTTGGAAAATGGAATATTTTGATAAGCGTTTTGAGATGAAAGTCCCTATTTGAAAGTCCCGTACTATCCTACGTGTAAGGATTAGGAAGGTAAACTAAACATAAACTAAGAAATCCGCTTTAACCCTACACTACAAGAACCTTTGGTAAGGTAAGTCTTGTACTGGTTAAGTTGACAAAAATATACCTAGCCGTACCTAGACGGACGTACCTAGATCAAATCGGGGACATTTAAAGCCAGGTCAAAAGTAGCCTTAACCGACGAGCGTGCGTGCATGAAAAGATTGATGAACTTCGAAGAAGCGAAAGAGGTGTGTCGGGATCGTAGCAAGTGAAAGGATGTAGTCTCTGCCTACACTTCCGGGAAAGAGGCGTGATGTATGTATGTAGGCAAGTTAAACCAAAACGGTCCCGATTGCTGTCGAAAATTACTTAGATGGCAGTCGTTAAACTACCATGTCAGAGGCCTGAAACTTGTAGTGAGCGGTTGAAGAACTGTGACACCAGGGGTTCATGTGGTCGTTCGACGACTTGGTGTCCCACTCGAAAAGAAGAAGAAGCTAAATATATCCAGTCAAACTTATAAGTTCACTGCTTTGGACGAAAGCTGAATATTAATCTTGAAAAATATCGACAGAGTTTTGGAATTTAATCAAAGAAAACTTCGATGCGGTTTTTAAGTTTATTACATGGCGTAGTGATGGAGTCAAGTCAGTGAATGCACCTGCTTTGATTTGATGGAAAAAACTGCATAGAATTTTATTCTTGCAAACAAGAAACTACATTTCTTTTATAGACTGTATAGACTAAAAAAACACCTATAGCCTCTTCAATTTTCTTTTATGACCGACCGCCTGCCTATAGGTGGTATCACCGCCACCATGCGTTTGACCATAGTCGACAGATATTCAGCCGAGGTCAAAAACTCTACGTCGCCTTTTACGAAACACCCTGAGTGGGTTAGGGGTATCGCCAGCCGCTACCACACGGTTGGTTTATATGTGCTGATATATACAGTACCAATAATTTTCAATTAATTAATCGTGTTACCTTAACTGGCAGTGCGTGATATCTCATTACAGCAAATGTCTTAACCAACCACGCTGTACAATCAGTAGCACCTCAGGTTAATAAACTATATGAGTCAATTAATTTAGTCTATCCACGAAAAAAAGATAGTAAGTTATTTATTTATTTATTTTATTTTTTTGAGGAATGCTAACAGCACCAATTTACATAAAGTTTTTTAGATACAAACAGGCTATAAGAAGCGTCCACAGCAAGTTATAAAGAAGGTTCCGTGTTTCGAAGGCATGTTAAGCCGTTGTGTACCTATATAACGCTTGTTATTTACTAGAAAAGTATATGTGGACTTTGGAGGTAGTAGACGTTCAGTGAACTGGACTCTCCGGGTAGTAGTATTGAAATAGACGTTAAGGCAAATAACTCTCAGCACCGAGTGGACATTCAGTAAAATAGACTTTCCGCACCGCAAGGCCTTAAATAACTATCTCTGTGAATTTGTTACTAGTCTGGTTAGGACATTGCAGGCTGAACCATCTGGTTGTCCAAAAAGCAAGATGGTTCCGTGCTTAGATGGGCATGTTAAGCCGTCGGTCCCGGTTACTGTCTATGATGGCGGTCGTTACACTACACAACCATGTCAGAGGCCTGCTACTTGCAGTAGGCGGTTGAAAAACTCTGACACCAGGGTTCATCGGGTCGTTGAACGACTCGGTGTCCGACACGAAAAGAAGAAGAAGTTATTTACTAGAAAAGTGTAAGTGGACTTTGGAGGTAGTAGACGTTCAGGGAACTTGACTTTCCGGGAAGTAGAGTTTGTTGATATAGACGTTAAGGCAAATGACTTTCAGCACCGAGTGGAAATTCAGGGAAATAGTCTTTCTGCACCGCAAAGCTTTAAATCATTATCATCATTGGCCTCATACGTCTGTCTCACACGATTTATTCAGTGTCTAAGGCAAGATTTTTCATGGCTGTATAAGCCGATACGGGAGTGGCGTGGCTTTTACACTGCGTTGCCTGGGACGCAATTATGGAAAACGCAGGGCCGCCTAGGACCTGCGTCATCCTCTTGGCCTTCCTGGCTCACTTATAAAGATGGTACCGTGTTTCGGAAGGCACGTCAAGCCATCGGTCCGGGTTGCTGTTTCCAGACAGCTTTAAATAAGTATCTCGAAATGCTGCTGATAGTACCTTTCTCGTACACAAATTGACTAGCCGAGATTGTTACTCAAGCGGCGACATGCAAATCTCAAATTGAGGGTCTAATAGAATCCCTTCCTCAAATTCGATTCATTATCATAAAGGGAGGATTTGATATAAACGATCTTATTAACTTGTAAACGATAAGCGATTCTATGAAAACCTCAACCAACTACGTTGGTACGAGGTTACCGACTTAAAAAGTCTCAGTAAATCGTAATAGATATATCTGGTTGGCTAAGCATTGCTGTATAAAGTGTGTAGGAGGAGTGATAAGGCCAGTAGGCCGAGTGACGACGGAGGAAGGAAAAGGGTTGCAACCCGCCTGGTCAGGTGAGTTGTGACCAGGGGAACGACTGTTCCGACCGGACATGTTTGGAGGTTGTATTTATAGCGATCGGCGGAAACACTTCGATACCGCGTTTCAGGCTTTGCCTTCTGATTGGCTAGTCTTCTCTGACAGTGTGACGTAGCTTGTTATACAGTTGATAGGTGGCTCAGTACTTGGCATGTGGGGCGCATGCGCGGCGCCACATCTCTCCCCCTTTTTGGGAGTGTCGAAGATGCTGTTCAGCCATTGATGTCTTGAGGCAGTTGATGATTCATCGTGCAGTCATGCAGTAAGGCTAGCAGGAGTGTGCCTGCACGCTGGAGTGTGTCGACAGTCGTGGCTGCTGTAGACCCTGAGACGCTTGAGTGCCAACCGAGGATAGTGCACATGTCGTGCTGTAAATCCGATACTGGTACTGCGATGATTGCCGAAGACCAAGTGGCTTGATGATGCATTGAGGTTAGTTGCGCTGATGTCCGGTGGAGTGGTGACGTCATGTTGCGTGGCGCTGCAGTTTGGCGAGGCGTTGCGGTGAGCAGGTATGCAGAGGCGAGCAGGATACTGGAGGTGGTACTCGGACAGTGTCAGCTGCTACAGGCCGTGCAGGTGCTGGTTCTGGCTCCAGGTCTTCGAAGCGTCGATGACATATGGAGGCAGGAATGATGCCGCAGAGGTGCTGAGAGAAGCTGTGACTGCAGTGGATGCTGATGAAGATGACGTCTGGCTCCGTTGATTAAGGTTGCGTCCGTCACGTCGTCGCTGTTGATCACGTCGGGGTCACCAGTGTAGGAGGTGATAAGGCCAGTAGGCCGAGTGACGACGGAGGAAGGAAAAGGGTTGCAACCCGCCTGGTCAGGTGAGTTGTGACCAGGGAACGACTGTTCCGACCGGACATGTTTGGAGGTTGTATTTAGAGCGATCGGCGGAAACACTTCGATACCGCGTTTCAGGCTTCGTCTTCTGATTGGCTAGTCTTCTCTGACAGTGTGACGTAGCTTGTTATACAGTTGCTAGGCAGCTCAGGACTTGCATGTGGGGCGCATGCGCGTCGCCACAAGTGTTTTTTGGAATAATGGAACCTACAAAGATCGATTTATAGTTCACGAGACCTCTATTACCAAGATCCAGTTCATGAAAAAAAGACTTCTTCTTCGAGTGGGACACCAAGTTGTCCAACGACCCGATGAGCCCTGGTGTAAGAGCTTTATAAAAATTGATTGTTAGTTATAATTACTATAATATAATACATTTTTAGCCCGGTCGGTAACGTTTAATATTTGTCTTGTATTACCTAAATAAAATTATTGAAATGTAACACAAGAAAGTTTTAGAATAAAAAACAAAAGAGCATAAAAATTAACGTTTCATTTGAGTTGTCATACTTCATGTAAGTACTATGAACAATGGTTCAACACAATGTAATAGGTATATTAGAGACTAAATAGTAGACAGATTAATACTTAAGTACCTAGGTAGATAATTAGGTATGCTTTGAAAATCATCGTAGCAAATCCAATATCAAATCTAATAGAAATCTAATAGATCTTCTTTAAGTGGGCAAATCCTGCTGTCTACTTAATTTTTCCCAAAATCCGAAACATCTTTCCGTTTTGCAATATATTAAAATATTTTGGTGAAATGAAATATAATATCCTGACAAAAACAAATTTGCACCTAGAGGGGTCATTCCTTTCTTGTTTACTGCCAAGCCCCTTATTAAAAGGATAATTATAGACCTTTAGCACCGGGATTACTTTTAGGAATAAGGTCTGTCGGAGACAAGTAATATAAACAAAGCAGACCGGCTTTGAGACAAAAGTTTATTTATTTCAATAATTAGTTTAGGTATTTAAAGTTAAACTCGGACGTTAGAGTTTCTAAGACTACCCACACATATATTAAGGGAATTTATTTCGTAACAAATCAAACGAAGAGTAGGTAATTAGGTATTGATTAATTACATAGTTACAAACACAACGTGAAATCGAACCTGACAAAAGCATGGTTGCCGCGAGCCATATGGAATTTTGCTTATTGGTAAAGGTTTAACGTCAATAAACTTAAACTATGCGTAAATAGGCGTATTTATGTAATTTAGTTACGTTTAATAAAATAGCTTAACATAAAAATTAAATACCTAACCTTATTAACCTTACTAACACACTCGCACGAGTAAAGTTAGTCACAGCACAGTATTAACTAATATAACATGTACAGTCTAAAATGTTGGACTGCATACATACGATAATTCACAGGTAAGGAATTTTAGTCTGTAGATAGCCTGGTGGTGCCATAACGCCCGGGTCTATGGTATCTACCTACGATGATTTTCAACCTAAGCAAAAAAAATACCCGGTCCTTTGTTTGACATTTTGGTGCTGATTCAGAACAGTCAAAGCTCAGAACAGTTCACATTCCTATTGATATACGGTCTATGAAAGTAAGTACTACTTATTTTTTCCACATATCCTTTATTTTTTCCACATATCCTAAGAAGCTATCGATAGCGACCAGTGATATAGGTAATCAAGTTTCTATTCTGTGGGAAAATATGGGATTCCGTGGGTCTATCCGATGTAATCAGAGCAGAGAGGCATGGTACAGAACTTGTCCTTGACTTGACCTATAATACCTACTTATCTACAAGATATGATAGCTACCTATAGACAGATACCGTCCAAAATAACATCGTATTGGAATTTCAATGCACCCAAGTCCCGGTCGATGCTAACGAATTTTTCAATTTTCATTTATCAATATAACATCGTCCCATCACCCATTCATTTAGGTAGATGTCAATATTGTTTCTTTTTTTAGGTGTCGCAAAAGCAACCAAGGGATAAAATATGGGCAACAACGTCCTCTGAAATCAACACAGAGCACTGCTCGCCAATTAGCTTGCCAAGCGTGGTGGTGAGAATGACAAGATCCCAATATGGGAACGCAAATTTCCAGCATAGGACTGTTGTGGTACTAGTGTCATGGGTAGGTAGATGAACATAACAATATATTCAACAAGTTTACCTAAATTTTATAAAATTTGGTGTTCAATGAATAGTTATATAAGAGATTTTAGAAATCTTTGCAAATAAAGTGTTAAGGAGGGCAAGGGCGCAGTTTTAATCCAAGTTGAGGTCATTTGTGTCGAGTGTAATCTGATACTATGTGAATGTGAGTATGTTTGCGCATTTACTCATTAGATATATAATTGTTTGTTTGTAGCTCTAACGCTATCAGGCTACTAAGCACATTAGCTGTCCTCAGACCTACAGAAATGCACTGACGATGCTATACAGCGGGGAGAAAAACAATAATAAATAATAGAGTTTAAGTTTGTGACAAACTAGCGGAATATAAGTAATGTTTTCCAAGAACAGATCTCTAATGTTTCAAAGTATTTAACACGGGTTCTTAACTTCTTATCCCATGTTTTAGATGAATTGTCCGTTTTTTCCTGCGGTTTTCTTTGAATTTTGACAGTGACTACTAATTTGCTCTTCTTTTCGAGTGGAACACCGAGTCGTCCAACGACCTGATGAATCCTGGTTTTAGAGTTTTTCAATTGCTTCTACAAGTTGAAATTACCGAACCGTTTGGCGAGGCGTTGCGGTGAGCAGGTATGCAGAGGCGAGCAGGATACTGGAGGTGGTACTCGGACAGTGTCAGCTGCTACAGGCCGTGCAGGTGCTGGTTCTGGCTCCAGGTCTTCGAAGCGTCGATGACATATGGAGGCAGGAATGATGCCGCAGAGGTGCTGGAGAGAAGCTGTGACTGCAGTGGATGCTGATGAAGATGACGTCTGGCTCCGTTGATTAAGGTTGGGTGTCCGTCACGTCGTCGCTGTTGATCACGTCGGGGTCACCAGTAGGAGGAGTGATAAGGCCAGTAGGCCGAGTGACGACGGCGGAGGAAAACGCGTTGCAACCCGCCGGGTCAGGTGAGTTGTGACCAGGGGAACGACTGTTCCGACCGGACATGTTTGGAGGTTGTATTTATAGCGATCGGCGGAAACACTTCGATACCGCGTTTCAGGCTTCGTCTTCTGATTGGCTAGTCTTCTCTGACAGTGTGACGTAGCTTGTTATACAGTTGCTAGGCAGCTCAGGACTTGGCATGTGGGGCGCATGCGCGTCGCCACAAGTGTTTTTTGGAATAATGGAACCTACAAAGATCGATTTATAGTTCACGAGACCTCTATTACCAAGATCCAGTTCATGAAAAAGACTTCTTCTTCAGTGGGACACCAAGTTGTCCAACGACCCGATGAGCCCTGGTGTAAGAGCTTTATAAAATTGATTGTTAGTTATAATTACTATAATATAATACATTTTAGCCCGGTCGGTAACGTTTAATATTTGTCTTGTATTACCTAAATAAAATTATTGAAATGTAACACAAGAAAGTTTTAGAATAAAAACAAAAGAGCATAAAATTAACGTTTCATTTGAGTTGTCATACTTCATGTAAGTACTATGAACAATGGTTCAACACAATGTAATAGGTATATTAGAGACTAAATAGTAGACAGATTAATACTTAAGTACCTAGGTAGATAATTAGGTATGCTTTGAAAATCATCGTAGCAAATCCAATATCAAATCTAATAGAAATCTAATAGATCTTCTTTAAGTGGGCAAATCCTGCTGTCTACTTAATTTTCCCAAAATCCGAAACATCTTTCCGTTTTGCAATATATTAAAATATTTTGGTGAAATGAAATATAATATCCTGACAAAAACAAATTTGCACCTAGAGGTCATTCCTTTCTTGTTTACTGCCAAGCCCCTTATTAAAAGGATAATTATAGACCTTTAGCACCGGGATTACTTTTAGGAATAAGGTCTGTCGGAGACAAGTAATATAAACAAAGCAGACCGGCTTTGAGACAAAAGTTTATTTATTTCAATAATTAGTTTAGGTATTTAAAGTTAAACTCGGACGTTAGAGTTTCTAAGACTACCCACACATATATTAAGGGAATTTATTTCGTAACAAATCAAACGAAGAGTAGGTAATTAGGTATTGATTAATTATATAGTTACAAACACAACGTGAAATCGAACCTGACAAAGCATGGTTGCCGCGAGCCATATGGAATTTTGCTTATTGGTAAAGGTTTAACGTCAATAAACTTAAACTATGCGTAAATAGGCGTATTTATGTAATTTAGTTACGTTTAATAAAATAGCTTAACATAAAAATTAAATACCTAACCTTATTAACCTTACTAACACACGCACGAGTAAAGTTAGTCACAGCACAGTATTAACTAATATAACATGTACAGTCTAAAATGTTGGACTGCATACATACGATAATTCACAGGTAAGGAATTTTAGTCTGTAGATAGCCTGGTGGTGCCATAACGCCCGGGTCTATGGTATCTACCTACGATGATTTTTCTCAACCTAAGCAAAAAAAAAATACCCGGTCCTTTGTTTGACATTTTGGTGCTGATTCAGAACAGTCAAAGCTCAGAACAGTTCACATTCCTATTGATATACGGTCTATGAAAGTAAGTACTACTTATTTTTTCCACATATCCTTTATTTTTTCCACATATCCTAAGAAGCTATCGATAGCGACCAGTGATATAGGTAATCAAGTTTCTATTCTGTGGAAAATATGGGATTCCGTGGGTCTATCCGATGTAATCAGAGCAGAGAGGCATGGTACAGAACTTGTCCTTGACTTGACCTATAATACCTACTTATCTACAAGATATGATAGCTACCTATAGACAGATACCGTCCAAAATAACATCGTATTGGAATTTCAATGCACCCAAGTCCCGGTCGATGCTAACGAATTTTTCAATTTTCATTTATCAATATAACATCGTCCCATCACCCATTCATTTAGGTAGATGTCAATATTGTTTCTTTTTTTAGGTGTCGCAAAAAGCAACCAAGGGATAAAATATGGGCAACAACGTCCCCTCTGAAATCAACACAGAGCACTGCTCTCGCCAATTAGCTTGCCAAGCGTGGTGGTGAGAATGACAAGATCCCAATATGGGAACGCAAATTTCCAGCATAGGACTGTTGTGGTACTAGTGTCATGGGTAGGTAGATGAACATAACAATATATTCAACAAGTTTACCTAAATTTTATAAAATTTGGTGTTCAATGAATAGTTATATAAGAGATTTTAAGAAATCTTTTGCAAATAAAGTGTTAAGGGAGGGCAAGGGCGCAGTTTTAATCCAAGTTGAGGTCATTTGTGTCGAGTGTAATCTGATACTATGTGAATGTGAGTATGTTTGCGCATTTACTCATTAGATATATAATTGTTTGTTTGTAGCTCTAACGCTATCAGGCTACTAAGCACATTAGCCGTCCTCAGACCTACAGAAATGCACTGGACGATGCTATACAGCGGGGAGAAAAACAATAATAAATAATAGAGTTTAAGTTTGTGACAAACTAGCGGAATATAAGTAATGTTTTCCAAGAACAGATCTCTAATGTTTCAAAGTATTTAACACGGGTTCTTAACTTCTTATCCCATGTTTTAGATGAATTGTCCGTTTTTTCCTGCGGTTTTCTTTTGAATTTTGACAGTGACTACTAATTTGCTCTTCTTTTCGAGTGGAACACCGAGTCGTCCAACGACCTGATGAATCCTGGTTTTAGAGTTTTTCAATTGCTTCTACAAGTTGAAATTACCGAACCGTTTGGCGAGGCGTTGCGGTGAGCAGGTATGCAGAGGCGAGCAGGATACTGGAGGTGGTACTCGGACAGTGTCAGCTGCTACAGGCCGTGCAGGTGCTGGTTCTGGCTCCAGGTCTTCGAAGCGTCGATGACATATGGAGGCAGGAATGATGCCGCAGAGGTGCTGGAGAGAAGCTGTGACTGCAGTGGATGCTGATGAAGATGACGTCTGGCTCCGTTGATTAAGGTTGGGTGTCCGTCACGTCGTCGCTGTTGATCACGTCGGGGTCACCAGTGTAGGAGGAGTGATAAGGCCAGTAGGCCGAGTGACGACGGAGGAAGGAAAAGGGTTGCAACCCGCCTGGTCAGGTGAGTTGTGACCAGGGGAACGACTGTTCCGACCGGACATGTTTGGAGGTTGTATTTATAGCGATCGGCGGAAACACTTCGATACCGCGTTTCAGGTTTCGTCTTCTGATTGGCTAGTCTTCTCTGACAGTGTGACGTAGCTTGTTATACAGTTGCTAGGCAGCTCAGGACTTGGCATGTGGGGCGCATGCGCGTCGCCACAAGTGTTTTTTGGAATAATGGAACCTACAAAGATCGATTTATAGTTCACGAGACCTCTATTACCAAGATCCAGTTCATGAAAAAAAGACTTCTTCTTCGAGTGGGACACCAAGTTGTCCAACGACCCGATGAGCCCTGGTGTAAGAGCTTTATAAAAATTGATTGTTAGTTATAATTACTATAATATAATACATTTTTAGCCCGGTCGGTAACGTTTAATATTTGTCTTGTATTACCTAAATAAAATTATTGAAATGTAAATACAAGAAAGTTTTAGAATAAAAACAAAAGAGCATAAAATTAACGTTTCATTTGAGTTGTCATACTTCATGTAAGTACTATGAACAATGGTTCAACACAATGTAATAGGTATATTAGAGACTAAATAGTAGACAGATTAATACTTAAGTACCTAGGTAGATAATTAGGTATGCTTTGAAAATCATCGTAGCAAATCCAATATCAAATCTAATAGAAATCTAATAGATCTTCTTTAAGTGGGCAAATCTGCTGTCTACTTAATTTTCCCAAAATCAGAAACATCTTTCCGTTTTGCAATATATTAAAATATTTTGGTGAAATGAAATATAATATCCTGACAAAACAAATTTGCACCTAGAGGGTCATTCTTTCTTGTTTACTGCCAAGCCCCTTATTAAAAGGATAATTATAGACCTTTAGCACCGGGATTACTTTTAGGAATAAGGTCTGTCGGAGACAAGTAATATAAACAAAGCAGACCGGCTTTGAGACAAAAGTTTATTTATTTCAATAATTAGTTTAGGTATTTAAAGTTAAACTCGGACGTTAGAGTTTCTAAGACTACCCACACATATTGGAAATTTATTTCGTAACAAATCAAACGAAGAGTAGGTAATTAGGTATTGATTAATTATATAGTTACAAACACAACGTGAAATCGAACCTGACAAAAGCATGGTTGCCGCGAGCCATATGGAATTTTGCTTATTGGTAAAGGTTTAACGTCAATAAACTTAAACTATGCGTAAATAGGCGTATTTATGTAATTTAGTTACGTTTAATAAAATAGCTTAACATAAAAATTAAATACCTAACCTTATTAACCTTACTAACACACTCGCACGAGTAAAGTTAGTCACAGCACAGTATTAACTAATATAACATGTACAGTCTAAAATGTTGGACTGCATACATACGATAATTCACAGGTAAGGAATTTTAGTCTGTAGATAGCCTGGTGGTGCCATAACGCCCGGGTCTATGGTATCTACCTACGATGATTTTTCTCAACCTAAGCAAAAAAAAAATACCCGGTCCTTTGTTTGACATTTTGGTGCTGATTCAGAACAGTCAAAGCTCAGAACAGTTCACATTCCTATTGATATACGGTCTATGAAAGTAAGTACTACTTATTTTTTCCACATATCCTTTATTTTTTCCACATATCCTAAGAAGCTATCGATAGCGACCAGTGATATAGGTAATCAAGTTTCTATTCTGTGGGAAAATATGGGATTCCCGTGGGTCTATCCGATGTAATCAGAGCAGAGAGGCATGGTACAGAACTTGTCCTTGACTTGACCTATAATACCTACTTATCTACAAGATATGATAGCTACCTATAGACAGATACCGTCCAAAATAACATCGTATTGGAATTTCAATGCACCCAAGTCCCGGTCGATGCTAACGAATTTTTCAATTTTCATTTATCAATATAACATCGTCCCATCACCCATTCATTTAGGTAGATGTCAATATTGTTTCTTTTTTTAGCTGTCGCAAAAAGCAACCAAGGGATAAAATATGGGCAACAACGTCCCCTCTGAAATCAACACAGAGCACTGCTCTCGCCAATTAGCTTGCCAAGCGTGGTGGTGAGAATGACAAGATCCCAATATGGGAACGCAAATTTCCAGCATAGGACTGTTGTGGTACTAGTGTCATGGGTAGGTAGATGAACATAACAATATATTCAACAAGTTTACCTAAATTTTATAAAAGGAGATTGCCCATTTCTGTATGGACCTTGGACCAAACAGAGACCCGCATAGGGATATAGTGCATAATGTTCCTAAGACTAATACTAGTCTGAAACCCAAACCACATCAAAATCCGTCGCTGGAGTCTTGAGATAAATGACATGATATTTCAAGTTTACCATTAACGAAAAATCATAGCCAACAGCTTATTTCTAAAATTAAAAACGGTAATCATTGAATCAATCAACCACTTTAATCAGTCTATTACTTACTGAACAGCTATTGCCCTGGGTGTTACTCAGGGTGTCGTTTTATCCCCTTTTCTTTTGTACTCGCGTTGAACCAAATAGTGACCTGCATTGAGACATAGTGCATAATGTTCCTAAGACTAATACTAGTCTGAAACCCAAACCACAACAAAATCCGTCGCTGGAGTCGTGAGAAAAATGACATTATATTTTAGGTTTCCATTAATGAAAAATCATAGCCATCAAATAACTTATTGCTATAATAAGATTTGGTAGTCATTGAATCAATCAACCACTTTAATCAGTCTATTACTTCCTGAACAGCTATTACCACCGGTGTTACTCAGGATGTCGTTTTATCCCCTTTTTGTACGGGCGTTGAACCAAATAGCGACTCGCATTGAGACATAGTGCATCATGTTTCTAAGACTAATACTAGTCTGAAACCCAAACTACATCAAAATCCGTCGCTGGAGTCTGGAGAAAAAAGACATTATATTGACAAGACAAAACCTGAAATATAATATAAGTTATTTGTTGGCTTTGATTTTTCGTTAATGAAAAACCTAAAATATAATGTCATTTTTCTCAAGACTCCAGCGACGGATTTTGATGTGGTTTAGGTTTCAGACTAGTATTAGTCTTAGGAACATGACGCACTATGTCTCAACGCGGGTCGCTACTTGGTTCAACGCCCGTACAAAAGAAGATGGGACAGAACGACACCCTGAGTGACACCAGTGGTAATAGCTGTTCGTTCAGCAGGCAATAGACTGATTTAAATTGTTGATTGATTCAATGACTACCATCTCTTATTAAAGAAATAAGTTTTTGTAGGCAATGATTTTTCGTTAATGGAAAACCTGAAATATAATGTCATTTTTCTCAAGACTCCAGCGACGGATTTTGATGTGGTTTGGGTTTCAGCCTAGTATTAGTCTTCGGAACATTATGCACTATGTCTCAATGCGGGTCGCTACTTGGTTCAACGCCCGTACAAAAGAAGATGGGACAGAACGACACCCTGAGTGACACCAGTGGTAATAGCTGTTCGTTCAGCAGGCAAGAGACTGATTTAAATGGTGGATTCATTCAATGACTACCATCTCTTATTAAAGAAATAAGTTTTTGTTGGCAATGATTTTCGTTAATGAAAAACCTGAAATATAATGTCATTTTCTCAAGACTCCAGCGACGGATTTTGATGTGGTTTAGGTTTCAGACTAGTATTAGTCTTAGAAACATGATGCACTATGTCTCAATGCGGGTCGCTATTTGGTTCAACGTCCGTACAAAAAAAAGGGGATAAAACGACACCCTGAGTAACACCAGTAATAATAGGGTGTTCAGGAAGTAATAGACTGATTAAAGTGGTTGATTGATTCATAGACTACCATAACTTATTATAGAAATAAGTTATTTGATGGCTATGATTTTTCATTAATGGAAAACCTAAAATATAATGTCATTTTTCTCACGACTCCAGCGACGGATTTTGTTGTGGTTTGGGTTTCAGACTAGTATTAGTCTTAGGAACATTATGCACTATGTCTCAATGCGGGTCGCTACTTGGTTCAACTCCCGTACAAAAGAAGATGGGACAGAACGACACCCTGAGTGACACCAGTGGTAAAAGCTGTTCGTTCAGCAGGCAATAGACTGATTTAAATTGTTGATTGATTCAATGACTCCATCTCCTATTAAAGAAATAAGTTTTTGTTGACAATGATTTTTCGTTAATGGAAAACCTGAAATATAATGTCATTTTTCTCAACACTCCAGCGACGGATTTTGATGTGGTTTGGGTTTCAGCCTAGTATTAGTCTTAGGAACATTATGCACTATATCTCACTGCGGGTCGCTACTTTGTTCAACGCCCGTACAAAAGAAAAGGGGATAAAACGACACCCTGAGTAACACCGGTGGTAATAGCTGTTCAGGAAGTAATAGACTGATTAAAGTGGTTGATTGATTCAATGACTACCGTCTTTTATTTTAGAAATAAGCTGTTGGCTATGATTTTTCGTTAATGGAAAACCTGAAATATAATGTCATTTTTCTCAAGACTCCAGCGACGGATTTTGATGTGGTTTGGGTTTCAGACTAGTATTAGCCTTAGGAACGTTATGCACTATGTTTCAATGCTGGTCGCTATTTGGTCCACTTTGGGCAATGTCTTTTGGTGTTCAATGAATAGTTATATAAGAGATTTTAAGAAATCTTTTGCAAATAAAGTGTTAAGGGAGGGCAAGGGCGCAGTTTTAATCCAAGTTGAGGTCATTTGTGTCGAGTGTAATCTGATACTATGTGATGTGAGTATGTTTGCGCATTTACTCATTAGATATATAATTGTTTGTTTGTAGCTCTAACGCTATCAGGCTACTAAGCACATTAGCCGTCCTCAGACCTACAGAAATGCACTGGACGATGCTATACAGCGGGGAGAAAACAATAATAAATAATAGAGTTTAAGTTTGTGACAAACTAGCGGAATATAAGTAATGTTTTCCAAGAACAGATCTCTAATGTTTCAAAGTATTTAACACGGGTTCTTAACTTCTTATCCCATGTTTTAGATGAATTGTCCGTTTTTTCCTGCGGTTTTCTTTTGAATTTTGACAGTGCCTACTAATTTGCTCTTCTTTTCGAGTGGAACACCGAGTCGTCCAACGACCTGATGAATCCTGGTTTTAGAGTTTTTCAATTGCTTCTACAAGTTGAAATTACCGAACCGTTGAGTCGTCTTATCTCACTTTTGATTTACGAAAATAATAAGAAAATCTTAATAAATCTGCTCACCAAATCGAAAGCAATTTCATAGTGCTCGAAAAATAATTTCATTGGAAACGCGTATCAATTTTTTTTCTCGTCTCTCCATCAACTTGAGTCGTAAACCTTAAATCGCTTTACAACTGTACATCCTGTATATCGTATGCACTAGATATCTAAGTAGTGGTGCATATTCGATTAGCGGATAATGCTGGTCGATACAGCGCTGTCGATAAACACACAAAAAGAAATATTCATATAACATGGGCGATAAATACATGGCATACTGATCCTCACACTAGGTGAGTAACCAGCCTCTTCCTCGGTAACAATTTATAAAGTAAAACTGGTAACTTAAAACTATGAAAAGAAAACAACATTAAACTCTTTTGTATGTTGGGTGTACAATTTTTGAAATTCCTAATAAGTTTAGGAAGAATTTAACTTAACACTAAATTATTATTATTTTTTATTTCTTACTAAAAAACTTTGCAAGGAAAGTGAGTATAGCAAACATCAAGGAAAAGCGTATATCCAGCTGTAGATTAATGTGGCCATCTCACCACACTGTACTGCCAAAATCGGCTACAATAGCCACTTACGGCACACCAGCGCCGACTTGATTAGGAAGTGGTTGCCATAGCTGAAATCGGACAGAGAGATCTCCATCATTGTGACTCCATAGTCATCTATGATGTGTGTTCTTTAAATCGCTTTACAACCCGACATCCTGTACACCATATGCACTAGATATCTAAGTAGTGGTGCATATTCGATTAGCGGACAATGCTGGTCGATACGCCACTGTATAAATAAGGCATCGGTTCAATAAATACAAAGTTTGCAAGGAAAGTGAGTAGATATAGCAAACATCCGTCAATATGGATGTATTTCCAGCAGTGGGCCATTGTGGCTGTTGATGTGTGGTCTTTAAATCGCTTTACAACTTGTACATCGTATGCACTAGATATCTAAGTAGAAGCACAAATTAGAGAGACAGCGCGCGGGGCACCTTTACAGGCGGCTCACTCAGTACTTACGACGATATTGACACTAACTGACGTTTACTAGAATGAATTGGTATCTCAAAGGAACTCAAGGGAACTAAGAAGATGGTTGCCACGAACGTCATATTTCTTGCATTCAAATCTGCTCAGAATGATACCTATTACGTTCTTGTACCTAAGAGCTGTGTTTCGTCCTCGTATAGAATCTAGCGACCCTGGCTATGTAACAAGTGACAATCGTGTAAATCTTAAATAGACTCGAGTGATCGTTCTGTAGGTATACTCTCTATATAGGGTGTAATTTTATTAGTGGCGGATCCGTTAGGGGTGTGTTCTGTCAATGAAACTGAACAACTTTCCCCAAGGAACATAGGTCGAAATATGAAAAATTGGCCCTCCCATACAAATTGACCCCGCCGGCCAACACACTTAGTATGGGAAGACCAAATTTTTTTCGTATTTCGACCTATGTTCCTTGGGAAAGTTGTTCAGTTTCATGACAGAACACACAACGATCCACTAATAAAATTACACCCTATATAGTAGCAGTGGTGCATATTCGATTAGCGGACAATGCTGGTCGACATATACGCCGCTGTATAAATAGGGCATCACTGCAATGACCCGCGCTAAGTCGCCTTTATACCGGCTTGGAAGAAAACAGACGTCTAAACATAGATCGGCTATAGATACTTATGACATAACTAAATAACACGCCTATATTCCTCGACTGTAAAAAATTGCCATTTACACCACGACTGACAATAGTTCGGGAGTAATTTAGAAGGCTGTTTATCACTATTGTGACGGGTTGCCAGCCTTTCGCCTAAAATTGCAATTCATCAACTCTCAAATCTCTTAGTCGCTTTTTACGATACTCACGGGAAATATATGGGGTGATGCTATTCTAAGCCGGCACCACAATCAGCTAAAGATAAATATTTATAAATATCAGTCGCAAAGGGTGACCTTTTAGCAAAGTTAGGTCGGACCAGAAAAATATGTGAGAGTATGGATTTGTAAACTAAAAGGGAAGCCGATAGAAATCGGCGGCATGTATGAACCCTTCCCCACTTCTAAATATCGTAGGTATTTGTTGGAAACAAGTAATAGTTCGAGAGCCCAGGGGGTAAGTGGCTATCTCATAAGGTACCACGATAGGCTAGGTTTGGATCGTTAACCAAGACTTAAACAAGTCGTATGACCCAGGTCTGCCAGAGCCAATCCTGCCGAAACATAAAAATAATCGATATTTTTCAGAGTCATTTTTCGTAAAAATATGTCATAAGTACCACAATGAAAGTGCTGGCATCAGTTAACCATTGAAAAATTATGTAAAAGCTTGGTCTGCCACTGCGCACCCTGCCGGAAGTGCTTGCCAGACCTCTCCAAAGATGCCCTTCCGACACCCCTAAACTATCTCATCGGGTACCACGACGCGACCACCACAACATAATAGCCAAGATCACTCTGACAATAGATCACAAGGTCTGCCAGGCCTAAACTTGCCGCATCCTAGTGTTTCAGACATTTGAAGTTGTAGGTCCAGTGTATGAAAAATGACCTATATCTTTTCCCCGTGTTTGATTTTGATGATGCCTTAATACGAAATGCTCTCCATAATGAGGAGCTTCAGTCATATAGGACAGTTGGGTGGAGGTTTCAGTATTGAACGCAATCCTGTCAAAAGTTTGAAATGGAGGTTTGGTCTATGAAAACTGGCCTATATCTTATTCCCCCCGGGTTTGATTTTGATGGCGCCTTAATATGAAATGCTCTCCATAACTAGGAGCTTTGAGTCATATAGGTCAGTGAGGTGGGTCTCTGTATTGTACACAATCCTGTCAAAAAGTGTGAAATTGTAGGTAAAGTATATGAAAACTGGCCTCTATCTTTTCCCACTGGTTTGATTTTGATGGTGCCTTGGTATGAAATGCTCGTAATGATTAGGAGATTCGATTTGTATAGGTCAATTGGATAGAAGGTCTTTGTTCTGTGCACAATCCTCCTAAATATGAAAATATTCGATAACTTCTGCAGATTTTATCAGTTAAAATTGTCATATCATAAGGAACTCGAATAAAAGTGCTTGCATCAGCTTACCATTGACAAATTATGTTAAAAAAACTTGGTCTGCCACTGCGCACTCTGCCGGAAGTCCTTAGATGAGATAGGTTAGGGGTGTCGGAAGGGTATATTTGGAGGGGTCTCCCAAGGACTTCTGGCAGAGAGCGCAATGGCAGACCATGGGTACCTTATGATATGACAATATTAACGGCAAAAATCTGCAGAACATATCCAATATTTTCATGTTAAGCAGGATTGAGATTTTTTCCGTTAACATTGTAATTTCATAAGGTACCCGAATGACAGTGCCAGCATCAGCTTACCATTGATAAATTGAGTTAAGAAAACTTGGTCTGCCATTGCACTCTGCCAGAAGGCCTTGGGAGACCCCTCCAAATATACCCTTCCGACACCCCTAACCTATCTCATCTAAGGACTTCCGACAGAGTGCGCAGTGGCAGACCAAGTTTTTTTAACATAATTTGTCAATGGTAAGCTGATGCAAGCACTTTTATTCGAGTTCTTATGATATGACAATTTTAACTGATAAAATCTGCAGAAGTTATCAATATTGTCATATTTAGGAGGATTGTGCACAGAACAGAGACCTTCTATCAATTGACCTATACAACTCGAATCTCCTAATAATTACGAGCATTTCATACCAAGGCACCATCAAAATCAAACCAGTGGGGGAAAAGATATAGGCCAGTTTTCATACACTTTACCTACAATTTCACACTTTTTGACAGGATTGTGTACAATACAGAGACCCTCCTCCTCACTGACCTATATGACTCAAAGCTCCTAGTTATGGAGAGCATTTCATATTAAGGCGCCATCAAAATCAAACCCGGGGGGAATAAGATATAGGTCATTTTTCATACACTGGACCTACAACTTCAAATGTCTGAAACACTAGGATGCGGCAAGTTTAGGCCTGGCAGACCTTGTGATCTATTGTCAGAGTGATCTTGGCTATTATGTTGTGGTGGTCGCGTCGTGGTACCCGATGAGATAGTTTAGGGGTGTCGGAAGGGCATCTTTGGAGAGGTCTGGCAAGCACTTCCGGCAGGGTGCGCAGTGGCAGACCAAGCTTTTTTTACATAATTTTTCAATGGTTAACTGATGCCAGCACTTTCATTGTGGTACCTATGACATATTTTTACGAAAAAATGACTCTGAAAAATATCGATTATTTTTATGATTCGGCAGGATTGGCTCTGGCAGACCTGGGTCATACGACTTGTTTAAGTCTTGGTTAACGATCCAAACCTAGCCTATCGTGGTACCATAAGAGATAGCCACTTACCCCCTGGGCTCTCGAACTATAAGTTATAGAGGTGTTAAACAAAGGTGATTCAGATAACTCTATGCACAAATACATAGGGTACATCACGCCACGCCTATATCCCATGCGGGATCTAGATTGTATCACTATAGTGATAGGATGTCAGACTGTCGCCTAAACTTGCAATACACATAAAACCATCGAGTCCTTAAGTCGCTTCTTACGAAACCCACGGGAAGGAAATGGGGTTATGCTATTCTAAGCCGGAATCACACGGCAAATAAGTTTCTTGGAAATAAGTAGGTTCTAAAGGTGTTAAGGCGATTCGCATACCTCTCAGTATGAGTTTTTTTTTGTCTTTTGACGTACTCTATGTATCTGTTGTCAACCCTTCGAGCAACGCGATCTTCCGTCCCGTTTTGCCGAGTGGTCCACACTGTATTTGTTGAAATGTCTAAAATAGAGACTTTACAGAAGGATCACTCAGCCCTATTTAGGATTATCGCGTTTATCACCTTCTTAGGTACATAGCCAGGGTTGCCAGATTCAATACGAGAACGACCTAAACCGCAAAAATAACGCACAATCGGACGTTACGTGAGTCCCTCGCCTTATTTATGACTGTCCTGATGGCGTAGTGGATAGTACCCCTGCCTTCTACGCCGAGGATCGTGGATTCGATTTCCCGTACACAAATATTTGTAATTAAGTCAATTTTCAAATATTTGTGTTTAGTCTGTGTGTTTTCTATGTATAAAAGTATTTATTTACAAAAAATAAGTATATAAGTATTATATCAGTTGTCTAGTTCCCATAGTACGAGTTTAGCTTAGTTTGGGGCTAGATGGCGCTGTGTGTCTCATCCAGGGATATTTACTTATTTATGAATAATCATGAAAACTCCTACTAAATCTGATTAGTATTCGGCTGTCCACGCGACCTCAGCATCTCCATAATGAAATTGAATCCGGTTATATCCGGTATACATTCGCGGTAATTCATTTATTTGCCCGTTGTCGCCCAGGTATTATATTATACGACAATTTACATACATTACATGTGGGGAATAATTTTACACTAATTCGTAAAGTTTTGTTTAAATTTATTATTAGGTTATGAAGGAATTAGTAAATTTTACGCAAGGTGTAGGTACGTATTCGTAGTTATGAAGACAATTTTGCAGAATAGCAACACCCCATATCTTGTACGTGGGTGTCGTAAGAAGCGACTAAGGGATTTGAGAGTTGATGTGTACCTATTACAAATTTAGGCGACAGGCTGTATTGACAACCCTGAAACTTTTGTCAGACGTGGTGTAAGTGGTCGTTTTCTATAGCCGTTTATACACTCTACCTACCCCGAGGGGGGTATAGGCGTGATATATATGTATGCATTTGTAGTTATGAAGACTATTTACAATTATAAACCAGTAGATGTGGTTTAGTTTAACCATTGCTTTCTCGACACACTATACTATCACAATTTGCTATTCGGGCAATTTTATTTGGGAGGTCCATTATTTTTAAGCCTTTGGTCACAATATAGAGGTTTACTCGACCCTATGTAGGATTTTTGCGATTGACACTTGTTACACTGTCAAAAATCTCACAGTATAAGAATATCAAAACAACAGAATCTGATACAAGAACGCCATAATGATTTTGAGCAAATATTCCATGAAATATGTCTTTCATGGCAACGCAACCATCTTCCTGGTTACCTTGACTTCCTCTGAGATTCCAGTTAAAGTCAGTAAGCGTCAAAATCATCGCTAGTACTGATTGAGCCATCTGTATAGGCGCCCCGTGCGCCGTTTCCCGACTTTGTGCTTTGGTTCAGTTTGACCAGTTGATCTCAGTTTTTTCAGAAAAGTGGGTCATTCAGACCAGCCTGTATATCAACTCATTAAAATCTTAAGACTCCAAGACATTGTATCTTGTGATCGCCATTCAGTCTTCTCTAATCTAAAACTTCCATTCAATCAGATCGGGATCACTGAGGCGTGATACCGCTTACAACACGTGAGTTCGATTCAGTCACAGAGCATAGATGCCGCGCGCCGCAGCTAGAGACAGACGCCTTCTTACCCGGAGAGACAGACGCCTTCTTACCCGGAGAGACAGACGCCTTCTTACCCGACTGCCTCAGACGGAGGGTTATGTTTTTTGAGAGTAAGTATGTATGTATGTATGTGGACAAGAAAATTCTTTTTCACGGGCTACAGCCCAAACGGATAGTTGGATTTTGACATATGAGGTGTCGTTAGATTCGTCTCAGCAGCGCGCGAGTGACACTGGTTATATTAAAAACTCCGCAGTCTGGTTTTTGTTTTTTAATACATCTTTACAAAGTCAGTACATACTATAAAATGATGTTGCTTCTTGCGTTTCTCTGTCTGTCTTTCGTGGGATTCGCTTACTCCGCCAAAACCCCGCGAAAATTTTTGATGCGGTTTTTTTGTAATAGATACAGAGATTCAAGAGATGTTTAATACGTATGACAGATTTAGGAAAATTGCCTTTTACCACGAAAAAAAGAGTTGCAAAGTGTGAACCTGTGGGTCATTCGGACCACCCTGTATAACTAACTCATTAAGAACTTAAGACTCCAAGACATTGTATCTTGTGATCGCCATTCAGTCTTCTCTAATCTAAAACTTCCATTCAATCAGATCGGGATTATTGAGACGTGATACCGCTTACAACACGTGAGTTCAACTCGATCACAGAGCATAGATGTCGCGCGCGCCGCAGATAGAGACGCCTTTTTTACAAAATTTCGAACAGGGTGTTAATTTAAACGCATGCCATAGCTTAAGGGTAGGTTAAGTATCGATAAAATAAGGCTTAAAAATATTTAAAAAACTCCCGTACATTTATATACCACTAACTAGACAACTAACATCCTAAAAGACAAATATCATAATATTATTTATAATTATGAGCATTTATGTTTAAGTGTCTATAAAGAGTCACAAAATAGTCTAATTCAGTCTTCTCTAATCTATAACTTCCATTCAATCAGATCGGGGTTACTGAGACGTGATACCGCTTACAACACGTGAGTTCGATTCAGTCACAAAGCATAGATGTCGCGCGCGCCGCAGCTAGAGACGCCTTTTTACAAAACCAATACATAATATAAAACAAAGGCGCTTTTAGCTTTTCTCTTTCTGTCTGTCTGACGTAGACTTTGCTAAATCCTCTAAAACCGTAATCGATTTCGATGCGGTTTTTTGTAGGTAATAGATAGAGGGATTCGAGATGCAATGTTTATTATGTATGACACATTTCGGGATATTGCCTTTTACCGCGAAAAAAAGAGTTGCAAAGTGTGAAACCGCTAACCTGTGGATCATTCGGACCACCCTGTATATCTAACTCATTAAGAACTTAAGGGCCTTACCACAAAAAAAATTAGACGCGAGTCGAACGCGTGTTTAAAATAAAACTTCACACAAAAAAAAAAACGCTAGACACGCGTTGAACGCTGGTCTATCTTTTTTGTGGTAAGGCCCTAAGATTCCAAGACATTGTATCTTGTGATCGCCATTCAGTCTTCTCTAATCTAAAACTTCCATTCAATCGGATCGGGATTACTGAAACGTGATGCCGCTTACAATTACAACACGTGAGACAAAATTATAACAATTTAATAACTCATTTCATAGGAATTATCAGAGTAGATAATTATTTGCTATCAAACGGGTACTGCCGTGTGATGCCGGCTTAGAAAAACATCACCCCAATTCTACTCGTGGGTGTCGTAAAAAGCGATTAAGGGAAATTCATCCAGGGAGTGGGCAGCAGCGTTCCCTGTTAATGTAACATCTTGGCACTGTTTCGCCAATCTGCCTGCCAAGCGTGGTGAGCATGGCAATACCCTCCGATAGGGGGAGGCCCATGTCCCAGTGGACTGTTGTGACTGTTATGGTTATGGTTATGCTTGATCTGTTGATCTAAGTGTTTTCGGAAAAGTGGGTTATTCGGACCACTCTGTATCTCATTAAGAACTCACTTACTCATTGAGAACTTAAGACTCCAAGACATTGTATCTTGTGATCGCCATTCAGTCTTGTCTAATCTAAAACTTCCATTCAATCAGATCGGGATCACTGAGACGTGATACCGCTTACAACACGTGAGTTCGACTTGATCACAGAGCATAAATGTCGGGCGCGCCGCAGCTAGAGACGCCTTTTTACAAAGTGAGTAGGTACATAAATTGAAAATAAGAAAATTAAAAAAATCCCCAGCGACCGCCGGGACTTGAACCCAGGACTGTGGATTGCCGTTCCACCGCTCTACCGACTGAGCTACGGGCGCCTAGCGGACCCTGGTGAATTTTTCAATTTAGTCATTTTCAATTTATGAGAATAATATTGAGCTGTGAGTGCATTAAAAATTCCAATACAAGTGAGTACATAGTATAAAATGAAGTTGCTTTTTGCGTTTCTCTGTCTGTTTGTCGTGGAAATCGCTAAATTCGCCTAAACCCCGCGACGGATTTTGATGCGGTTTTTGATATAGACAGAAGGATTCAAAAGATGTTTATTACGTATGACACATACCGGAAAATTTCCTTTTAGAGCGAAAAAAGGAGCTGCAACGGGTGAAACCGCTAACGGGCCGCTAGTTTCATACAAAACGAGCGTGTCAGTTACTCGTACAAGCGTGTCCAAAAGATACATAAATCCTCTCATCAGACAGCAAAAGCGTACACAATGATGAGACAAAATACAAATACAAATCATTTATTTTCCATAAAATTAATCACAATTACATAAGCACAAACACAAAACATTTAGTACAAACAATAACATAAACGAAAAATGGTTAGGAACTGTGATGGAAAAAAGGTATGGGCACAGCGCGATGCTGGTTTTAAGCCCACCCACTGTCGGAGACGGTTTATTACGAATTCTTTTTTTGAGAAAAGCAACATGTTTCGCCTGTTCGCCTCTAGTTTGGAGCGAGGATGACATCTCTCCCTGCTCTGTGGCCTTTACTCGAAACTCGCCAACAAAGTTGCCAACTCACATACGAAGACGAGTTTTGAACTTTGTTTGTAGGTTGCGACGGAAGCACACAAGTCTAGTCTCTTCAAAACTTATTGTTTGTCCCGCTCTAGCACATTACAACTGGGTATTCAGCTGTCTCTTTCACTGATATCTTGTACAAGATTTCATTTGCTGTTTAATCGCTGAATTTCCTGTCGTAGACTTTTTGCTGTGCGAGTGGGATATAGTATAAAGATGGCTTTCATTCAGTACTAGCGACGATTTTGACACTTATTGCAGCGAACTGGAATGTCAGAGGAACTCAAGGTTTCTAAGAAGATGATCATATAACGTCATATTTCTTGCATTCACATCGGCTTAGAATCAATTACGTACTTGTAACAGATTTAGAGCTGATTTCGTCCTCTAGCAACCCTGGCTATGTAACAAGTGTTATTAGCAAAAATCCTAAATAGGATTAAGTGATCCTTCTGTAAACACTCTATTTTGTGCTTTGCGTTTGTTTGAGATGCCAATGAACTTTTATCCAAGTATAAAACGCACCAACCACAGCTATTTCTCAAAATGTCGTTGAATTATAATTTGAACGCCCTGCGCTCTCTCTAACTTATTCATAATATTTAATTGCAAAACAAATAAGGTTCATAAAATGAATGCTCTCTCATCTCAAAAATTCAAATCGGAATTCTTCACGGAAGCAACCATTTTGTTAATAAGGCATATTTAAGTATACTGTTGTTTATGAATTGCGGATTTTAAAGGTCGTGGTGGCACTTGCCATTTGCAAGTGTAAACGAGTCCTAAACTTCGCCGGTGCGATTATTAGAATAATTGTATTCGGAGCTTAGCAGCTAATTTTGTCGAGGAGAATTCTGTGGAAGAAATGGAGGCAGTAAAAGATTTAAGAATACGTCGTCCTTACCCTGTTGATATAAAAAAACTAAATTTTGTTTTAGGAAACTTTGTGAAAGCAAGGCTTGACATCGCCTCTACCAAAAGCACGTGAGACAGCGCGTGACGCCCGAATCCGTATCCATGAAAAATTTATGAAACAGAAGACACACTATTTACCTACACCAGTGAGAAGCATGTCACCAGTCGCTTCTCACGTCTTTATACCTACGTCTCACGTGTGTACATCGCGCAAAAGATTCCACATCACAATAAAAATGTGCACAGTGTACGAAATGCCCTTGAAATCGGACATGTGTTGATTTCTTTATATTTAGATAGATCTTAGTGCGCAGAGCAAGGTTACTTAAGGTGGTTCGTTACGTCATACAAACGAAAAACTGCACTTCAGTCGGGTTACACATGAGCTGTAGAGTTTCTTTAAAAAGAAACTTTATTCTGAATGATGAAGGCACACGTAAATTTGTCGCAAAACTACTTATAGTTAAAAGATAATCAGTATTTTCTGCACAATAAAATTAAACGTATTTATTGCAGCAGTAGCTCCATCTATTTTCGTAAAGTGGCGACTCTTTTTACAGGGAAATCTGATGATTTAAAAATTCTTTTTAGTGTTTTGCGACAATCTTATATACCCACGGGACTCCCCATCAAGTTTTTTAAACCGACTCTTGTCTCCTTTACATACATAACTCCATTGAATTTTTGTATGGAAAACGGAACGCCTTAAGGAACTAGGTGTCAGTGTCAATCGGATTCTGAGAAAAAAAAAACTTGAAGTTTGTAAAATTTACATGGTGAAAATTCCCTAATTTGTATTTTACTCAGAATGCTTTTTACTTATTGCTGTTTTTAATGCTTGTTAATATTAGCCTATTTAAGCATTAAATAATGCACTTTAATGTATTACAAAATCATCACTGAAAACTAAAAAAAAACTGTTTTTGTAAAACAACATTTTTATTTTTTTTTCTTCGACATGATGGGGAAGTAGAGTCCATTTCATTGATCAATGTCAAGAGCTAATTAATAAATATTTACAGAAAAAAAATCAGACCTTAACTCCTTGGAAGTTCAGAGATACAGTTATTTTTTCTTCCAAATTAACGCCTGCCACAGTTTGCTTAGCAATTGTGCTGAAAACCATTGCTATTTTTTCATGGCAGGAATATTCAGGTCAGGTTGAGTTATTGGTCTCTCTGGAGTATCTCAACCTGACCTGAATATTCCTGTCATAAAAAAATAGCAATGGTTTTCAGCACAATTGCTAAGCAAACTGTGGCAGGCGTTAATTTGGAAGAATTCTTGACATTGATCAATGAAATGGACTCTACTTCCCCATCATGTCGAAGAAAAAAAATAAAAATGTTGTTTTACAAAAACAGTATTTTTTTAGTTTTCAGTGATTATTTTGTAATACACTAAAGTGCATTATTTAATCTTAAATAGTATTAACAAGCATTAAAAACAACAATAAGTAAGCATTCTGAGTAAATACAATTAGAAATTTCACCATGTAAATTTTACAAACTTCAAGTTTTTCTCAGAATCCGATTGACACTGACACCTAGTTCCTTAAGTAACCTTGCTCTGCGCACTAAGATCTATCTAAATATAAAGAAATCAACACATGTCCGATTTTAAGGGCATTTCGCACACTGTGAGGGGTGTCCATAAATTACGAGACGTATGGAAAGGCTGGACAAATCAAGCTCGAGGAAAATCTTGCAAAACCAATAGTTGCTACATGAAGACTCGAAAAATCTTTGCTGTCATATTCGTATAATCTGAAATTCCATCGTGTCGTGCATGACATGACATGACTGTTCTCGTGCGCATTTCCTGCCGCAGTATCGGACGGTTTTCCCAAGGTTTTCCCGGATCCGGTTGGTAGACGAAAAATCCTTTGAAGTTCATTCGCAATCATAGTGCCTAAAATGACATGACCTGCCTAAGCGGTAGGCCAAGTTACGCTGGTCGCAATACTTAGATACTACGCGACCATCATGACACCATGATTTAGAATGTACTTTACAAAGGACGGATACTTACGGCAAATGTCACAGCATCAAAATTACGGCTGCCATTGGTTGTCATTTGTATGATAGTAGCCACAAACCGCGGTGTATGTAGGTAATTCGAGTTGGGCCCTGTAAATCACTGTCTGCTCATAAACAATGTACCTACGTACAGTCCCATTTATAACCAGCAACGATGAATTGTAGTTCATCATTCATAGTCAATCATTCAAAAATTACCTATGTTCATCTACATGTTCAGGAATTATCAAATGAGGAATAGTGTGGTCAGGCTGACATAGGTATATGGTGTGATGTGGTCACATGACATTTTCATGTTTACGATTAATGGAGCCACCAGAGCCAGACACGTATACGGCAGTAACAAAAAGGGATAACAAGCCGAAAGGAGGTCAAGGTACTCATGAAACTGAACAACTTTCCTCATGGAACATGGCTCCTTTCGGCTTATTATACCCTTTTTGTTACTCTTAGTATTACCTTAAATTTACCTCTCTAGTGAGTGAATCGGTTACCATTTTAATTAAAAAGAAGCCACTAAAATAAACCACCTAATATTGACGAACGAAACTGTACCACCGTCTAACGTTTCCGCTGAAAATCTTTATTAGAAAAACTCAGCTTAAATAATAAGTTTTTAGAATCTTCTTCGTCGTCTTCTTCGAGTGGGATACCGAGTTTTTCAAAGACCCGATGCACCCTGGTGTCAAAGGATTTCAACCACCTACATACTTCACAAAGAACCAATCACCACAGTCACTCCCCGCTGGTGCTTGCACTCAGTCAGCTCAACACGCTCCTAGCTACGTCACCTCAGACAGACCTATTTGCAGACCCCTTTGCAAAGCTATTTAAACAGTGTTTGTTGTTTGCTGAAAGCTTTTAATTTATTATATTTTTGTTAAGTTTAGTAATTACTTTTTGTATATATTTTTAAGTTTGTTATCCTATATTTAGTTTTACAGTGCATAGGCTAAGCTGTAATGCTGTAAAATTTATTTCAATAAATAATAATAATAATACTTGTAGCATACAAGCCTCTGGACATGATCATAGACAGTACCCGGGACCGACTAAGTACTTAACGTGCCTTAAAAAGCTCAGAACCATAACTTTAATTTCGGTCAATTAGATAGTGCATACTGCAATAACCTAACCAGACTTTGAACAAATTCACAAAGTGATTGATAAAAGTCTGTGAGTCGGGAATCAAACCCGGAACATTTTGCGTCGCAGGCAGACACACTACCTCTGCACCACATCGGCTGCTGTCGTTTCCGCTGAAAATATTTATTTAGAAAATCCCTATAAAAATTTAAGTTTTTAGCTTTTCCTAGGTTGTATTGTCAAGCCCGCTTTCGATTTTCCCAATTTACTAACTTCTTATCCATTGGCCTTTTTAGCTGCAAAATTGGAAAGAACTTTTGATACTGAGCGTAAACTTCTTTAATCTTTTAGAACATTAAGTACGCCTATTCTTTTACCTCAGTAACTTTCCCTTTGTAAAGTCAAAGCTAAACCAGCCTATTGTGTAAAACCTTTGTAACGGTAAAGTAAACTTCTGTGTATCCTTTTTTTATTAGGCAAAAGTTGTGGTTAAGTAAAGTTTGTACTATTATTTTATACCTTAAGTTGCCTATTTAAGGAAACAACGAAAACTGGTTTTTCTTGACGATTGTACGGAAGACTAGTGTATGTTGACCCTCAAATGGAGGATATCAACTTATGGTGGTTTTTCTTAAGAAATGTATGGAAGACCAGAATATGTTAAGCCCTTTAAATGGGTACCTCTAGGTGCTGCCTATAGTATAAAGTTTCAACAGGTGTTGTCAATTCATTAGCCCCCACAACTACTTGAGAACTTTGGTTTGAGTAGACATAAACTTAGTTTTAGTTTGGATCTCATTCTACTGTCACAAAATGTAGGAGTTTGGTCGTGAGAACGTTAGGTACGTAGCGATCTTTTTGGACGCTAACCTTTTATTCCACAGGTTTCATTGAGTTGGCAAACCGTCATTGTCTGTCATTGTCATGTCATGCTTGTTAAAAAAGACTATCGGATACGAAATAGTAACAATCCTTATTACTTTCTCGTTACAATTCTGTTTTGTGCAATCAACCTAGAACCTACATACGGGGTGTTAGGGACGGTGTAACGAAAACTTTGCAGGCGTGCTCAGACCATGAAACTGAACAACTTTTACTATGGAGCCAATGGTGGGAAACGAAAAAAATTTCCGACCTCCCATACAAAATCAGTCAGCTAATCGTGAATTTTGTATGGGAGGAAATTTTTTCGTTTCCATTAACTCCATAGTAAAAGTTGTTCAGTTTGATGGTCTGATCATACCTGCAAAGTTTTCGGTACACCGTCACTAACACCCTGTATAATATCATTGTGTGCAATGATTATTTCCAGTTTATCTCTGTGATCTCTCTTGCACCGACCATCATAACAAAAAGCTGTACGAAATATTGGACGAAGTTTCTCTATCAAAATAACGCATAAAACTGATGTTTTTCGCCTGATAGTTTGACCTAGATTTAGTTGGTATTATTCATATTTCCATTTAAAATAGAAAGAATAAAGTAAAACGAGTATTTTGCTTATTTATCTTCTCTAGATTACCACTTAGTTTTTAACGCGGTGTGTAACTTTTATGAAACTCTAACAACGAGCAAAGCAAACGCTGCTAGTCCAACAGCTAACATTAAAAGTCCGCTATTTAAGTTAGTAAAATTGTATCTCTGACCAAATAAATATACACAACTAGTAATATTCCGGTTTTGCCCGATACAAATACCTAGCCAGTTAGAAAAATGTTCAGTAAGTAGAAAACTTTTTTGTAACATTTTTGCAGGAAAATCAATTCGACTTCGTTTTCCCTGTAAAAGGAATAGGTAGATTTCCGCGATAATTATCTGAACCGACAAAGAGTGAAGAACCTACACTGGTGAACCTTCTTGTGGAAATCTTGAAAACATGTGCTAATCGATAGTCGATGTTACAACATGAAGTATTCTTTGACATCGGGATATGTAGGTTTACCAGGCTCCATACTAAAATGTTCCATGCTATTTAATATTTTGCCTATCCCCACTTAATTGTCGATTGCAAAAACAAACAAACTATTAAACTTAAAGCTAAAGTCATGGTTCTTAACTTCTAACTAACGATTGACTTTCAATACCTAGTCAACAATTAGATGTGTTAAAAAACCCGACTGTGGCAATTTTAAAGTAGTATTTTGCTGTATAAATCCGCCATCTTGTTGGAATAAAAATCCAACTATCCATTTGGGCTGCAGCCCGCGAAAAAGAATTTTCTTACTACATACATACTCTCGAAAAACATAACCCTCCTTCTGAGGCAGTCGGGTAAAAATTTAATACTAGAATGGTTGCATGCACACAAACACGCATAGCGGATAAATTTTATACTATTATTAAAAAAAACCGCGAGGGGTTCATTCTCAAAGCTTCTCAAAGATTGTTCAGTGTCAATTCCGTTAAGCGCCCTCTCCTAATTTCTCTCTGAGGAATGTTTTAATTAAATTCCACTCATTTCTGACCTGCAAACATTAGTCTTGAATTGCAATTGATCGGAGTATTTTTTAAACATAGACTTTTGTTGGTTATGTTTTTTTTGTAGCTTTTAATCCTAAGATTTTTCAAATAAAGTGTCCAAGTAACCTCTGATAAGTAGGTATTTATTTCCTTTAGGAACAAAATTGGTTGGCTTGCGGAGGCACAGGATCGCGAAAAATGAAAGAAGGGGAGGGAGGGAGGCCTTTGCCCAGCAGTGGGATCCCGACGGCTATATATGATAATGACCAAAATGTTGAATTCCTGCACAGCAAATGAGCCACTACGGAAAGAATTTTGGAAACGCCCCTGAAACAAAGAAAGAAATCTTCATTGTTACGATTTGTAAAAGATATTTCTTGATTTCACTTACTAAATGCGTTTTATAAAAATATACCTATATCTTCAACTCTTTCTTGTTTTGAACGGGCTATTCCAATTTTACTCGATGTAAGTATTCTAATCAGGTATCACCGCATTATTAAATCTGTACCCAATGAAATTAATAGCTAGTTTTTTAACGGGAAAAGGTACTTTTTTTTGCGTAGAGCAAAGACCTATAGGTACGGGTATTCTATACATCTACCTGAGCCAAAAACGCCCGGTAGCCGGATTCAACACCGTGCAGGGAGGGGAGGGTTAAAGTACAGTCCTCCCGGCGCACAGAAAAAAAAATCTGTTGGATTATTTTGGACCTTTGAGACAAGTTTGGTGTCATTTTCAGGTAACTAGATGATGCCCGATTCATTCCCCATACCAGTTTTTTAGGGTTCCGTAGCAAAATAAGTCGCAATACTTAAAATAATAATTTTTTTGTAGTTACAAAATGTAAACAAACCAGCATATTTTCATATTTTTGTATGCAACTTGCTTTATAAAAAATACTGTCTGAAAGCCCATTTAATGCAGATTATTTGAACATTAACATTATTAATATTTTCAATTATTTTCTGCGTTAAAAAAAATAATCCTACACGTACCTAACTGATTCCTACGGGCGGCGCAGGTTTCGCTCGGTTTTCTGTTGGGAAATAGTATAAGATTTTGAAGTAAATCAACACTATTTAGTATGAATGGTTAAAACAGGTCCACTTGAGTCGAAATCGACTGATAGGAAGCTTCAAATCTGCGACATGTAGGATTAGGAGGGTTTCAAAGTACCGAGGCCTCGGCGCTCAGAAATAAAAATGTGCTGGTATCGTTTAACCTTTGAGACAAGTTTGGTATCGTTTTCAGGTTACTAGATGACGTCAATTAATTCCCTTACTTACCAGATTTATAGGGTTCAGTAAAAAACATGACGCAATACTAAAATTATTATACTTTAGTAATATACAAAGCAAAGAAACCCTCATACTTTCATACGTTTGTATCAATCTTAGATAAAATTTATTAAATACACTGTCTGACAGCACACATAATGTAGATTCTAAAAAATTACAGGAGATATAAATCCTTTAGGGCCAAAATGTTGAATTCCTAAAATGTTGAATTCTCAAAATGTTGAATTCCCAAAATGTTGAACTTAGTTCCCTAAAAGTTGAATTCCTAAAATGTTGAACTGCTCAATGAAATTTTCTAAGTGTCGAATAGTCTTAATACAGTTTTACTATAGGTTTTCCAAAATGTTGAATGTAATTTTCTAAGTCCCAAATGGTCTTGATACTGTTTTTACTATAAGATTTCCCAAAATGTTGAATGTGTGATTTTTCTAAGTATTTGACTCTCATGACGAGCTCTAAATATTACGTGACAGCTGTCAAATTTGTTATTCATCTATCTCGAAACTATGCATGCTGGACTCCTAGTTTCTTTGAAGAAGTTGTAGGTATTGCAAGACCAACATTTTATGTGACAGCTGTCAAACTTGTAACTCATCTATCTCGGAAACTATGCATGCTGGACTCCTAGTTTCTTAGAAGAAATTGTAGGTATTGGCAATACCAACATTATTATTAATGTGACAGCTGTCAAACTTGTATCTCATCTATCTCGGAAACTATGCATGCTAGCCTCCTAGTTTCTTCAAGGAAGTTGTAGGTCTTGGCAGGAATTACATTTTATGTGACAGCTGTCAAACTTGTAACTCATTTATCTTGGAAATTATGCACGCTAGACTCCTAGTTTCTTTAAATTTGATCTCGATATTTCGGGGCGGTTGCACGCTCCATGGTCACGAGTAGATTGGCTCGGCAGGTGATGTCATCTTTCTAAGGGCAAACATATCTGTCTACCGTCTTTCGGATTCGTCGACTGCGTTCTACTCGGTTACTCGAACCACTACTATTGTCACTCACTATTTTGTAGCACGAGCTACTTTTTGTACAATGGTCGATACTACCTACAGATTGATGGAGTGGCAATCAAATGACAATTTGTACGAAATAGTGAGTGACAATAGTAGTGGTTCGAGTAACCGAGTACATAAGAATAAATAATAACTTATGCCGAGTAGAACGCAGTCGACGAATCCGAAAGAGGGTAGACAGATATGTTTGCCCTTAGAAAGATGACATCACTCGCCGAGCCAGTCTACTCGTGACCATGGAGCGTGCAACCGCTCCGAAATATCGAGGTAAACAAAAACCTAATCACGGTAATAATCCCGTTTTAAACAATAATTAAAGTGTTATGTTTTTTCGTTTATTAATTAAAAAATATAAAAAATTACACTAATAGGTATTATGATGGCGAAAATTAGTGACTGTTAGCATAACTGGGCCCTACCAGTTGTAGTATAACTCTGTTAAAACCTACAGCGGTTTCGGAACTCAATCGCCTGACAATTTGTACTAATCGAAATACCGCGTATTCAACTACGCGCCGGTTTCGCTCAGGTTTGAATAGGGCCTTAATGGGATGGGCTAAGAAAACGAACGGAGCGCTCGTTCATGGCGTCTTTTTTTGTTAAAAGTGCTTGTTTTTCAGGTTTTTTGTTTACTCCCACGCTGCACTGCCGGCAGTTGCTGTAACTTTCAATGTTTCATTCTACAATGATTGTCAAATTTATATCTCCTGTAATTTTTTAGAATCTACATTATGTGTGCTGTCAGACAGTGTATTTAATAAATTTTATCTACGATTGATACAAACGTATAAACGTATGAGGATTTCTTTGCTTTGTATATTACTAAAGTATAATACTTTAAGTATTGCGTCATATTTTTTTACTGAACCCTACAAATCTGGTATGGGGAATTAATTGGACGTCATCTAGTAACCTGAAAACGATACCAAACTTGTCTCAAAGGTTAAAACGCTACCAGCACATTTTTATTTCTGAGCGCCGAGGCCTCGGTACTTTGAAACCCTCCTACTCCTACCTGTCGCAGATTTGAAGCTTCCTTTCAGTCGATTTCGACTCAAGTGGACCTGTTTTAACCATTCATACTAAATAGTGTTGATTTACTTCAAAATCTTATACTATTTCCGAACAGAAAACCGAGCGAAACCTGTGCCCCGCCCGCAGGAATCAGTTAGGTACGTGTAGGATTATTTTTTTTAACACAGAAAATAATTGAAAATACTAATAATGTTAATGTTCAAATAATCTGCATTAATTGGGCTTTCAGACAGTATTTTTTTATAAAGCAAGTTGCATACAAAAATATGAAAATATGCTGGTTTGTTTACATTTTGTAACAAAAAAAAATTATTATTTTAAGTATTGCGACTTATTTTGCTACGTACCTAAAAACTGGTATGGGAATGAATCGGGCATCATCTAGTTACCTGAAAATGACACCAAACTTGTCTCAAAGGTCCAAAATAATCCAACAGATTTTTTTTTCTGTGCGCCGGGAGGACTGTACTTTACCCCCTCCCCTCCTGCACGGTGTTGAATCCGGCTACCGAGCGTTTTTGGCTCAGGTAGATGTATAGAATACCCGTACCTATAGGGCTTTGCTCTACGCAAAAAAATATACGTTCCCATACAAGCCTTCCCTATAAAAAACAAGCTATAATTTTCAGGGCCCTTTTAAAATTTTTACGCAGATTAGAAAATACCGATGGCATAATAATATCTACTAACGCACCATTTTGTTACGATCACCACAACAGCCGCATCAGTCCACTGCTGGACATGGGCCCCTTTCTATTAGAGGGTAGAGGTATTTGTCATTACTCATGCTATGCCGTGTGGTGCCGGCAATGCCGTGTGGTGTCGGCAGAGTAGAATAGCACCACCCCCTCTCTTCCCGTGGGGGTCGTAAGAGGCGACCGAGGGATAAACCCGACCCAAACAGCCAGGGCCAACCGTATGGTGGCGGTTAATCCACCACAAAAGCACTCCCAAGAAGGGTTGACGTCTGGTAGGCATCCGGTCGTAAAATTCAGCCAAATCCTTTTGCAACACGATTTTTTGTTCAGCGAAAGGTGTTGCGCCGACCCCAAGTGATTGAGATAAGGGCAGGAAGATGATGATTTGTCATTAGTTCATTACTCACCATACCTGGCGCATTGCCTAGCGCAGAACAAAGTGTTAAGTCCGCAAAAACGCTGCTGCCCTGGATTCACCCCTACTCGCTCTTTATGACACACGTCACATGGGTAGATATAGGGCGATGCTATTCTAAGTCACCACACGACGTTATTTCACAAAATAGAGAGTTAAGGCGCCGCGCGCGCTGTTTCCCTAATTTGTGCTTACATGTAGTCCTTATTGAAAAACGAGCACTAAAGCTACACATGTGCTTGAGACAGGAAATCGATCTCAAGATAAGATCTTGCTGTACTCAATCGCAGCGTATCGTGCGGGTTGCCATACTTGATACGAAATGTAGATAGCAGCTTAGTGGTATCAAAATTGTACAGCCAACACATATAATATCATTGACAGCCAATAGAGCTTGTGACATAATAGGGATGGATTCTTGCTTTCGTTGCAAGATTTTCTTTCGCTGAAATTAATATTATACTATACTATAACAGCCACAACAGTCCACTGCTGAACATGGGCCTCCCCCAATGGGGGGGTATTGCCAGATTGGCGAGCGCAGTGCAAGTTGTTGAAGATATTCACAGGGAACGCTGCTGCCCATTCCTTGGATCAATCCCTTACTTGCCTTTTACGATACCCACGGGTAGAAATGGGATGATGCTATTCTAAGCCTTCACCACACGGCAAAAATTTATATTAAAATAATTAAATTCCTACCATGATTCTTACCCCTTAGCTGGCTCAATAATGATCAACGGCGTAGGTATTTTAAGACAGTTATTTCTGGCTGTATTTACCTACCCCTTAAGGTATGGATTCTGTTACTTCCACATGAATCAAGGCCAAATCCGGACTTTAAGCTTAATCCGCCGCATGACAAAAATGTGGTTGTCACTGGTAGTCATTTGTATACTGGCTACTGGCTGAGTGGCTGCAACGAACCGTTGTATCGTTTACACCACGTCTGTCAATAGTTAGATATGCAGACCCAGAAGACTGTGTTTCACCATAGTGACAAGTTTCGCTTGTCACCTCAAATTGCAATACATAAATTCCATAATCGCTTCTTACGATACCTACTGGAAAGAAATGGGGTGACGCCATTCTAAGCTGGCACCACACGGCCTGCTACTTGCAGTAGGCGGTTGAAAAACTCTGACACCAGGGTTCATCGGGTCGTTGAACGACTCGATGTACCACACGAAGAGAGAGAGAGAGAGACCACACGGCACGGCACACACGGCGATTCACCTCAAGATGTCGTCAAAAGAGAAACTTTTAAATTGTTCCACTGTTTAGCAAAATTGACACCGACAGCAAACTTTCGGACTGCGGCTTATAAAATCCAAACTAGTTTCATCAAATATCCTTTGATAGGAATTGTGAGAATACTTCAGCCAAACTAAGGTAACTCGAAGAACACTTAACCTTATAGAAGCTCTAAGGGTGCAGGTATCACATTTGACTTGCGTTGCTGCGCATTTTTAACGCATCCGTAATGTACACGTCAGGTAATTGCGAATTTCCACATTTTTCCTAAACAAATATGGCGTCGCACGCAGTACGTTTGCGACGGATGTGTCTTTAAAACTCTATCAAATGGTTAGACAGACGTAATACGTCGACGCAGCGTCACGCGCTGTACCTATCGTATGGGAATAAGGTGGAAATTCGTATAATAATGCAAGCTTTACCATAACCATACCATAACAGCCACAACAGACCACTGCTGGACATGGGCTTCCCCTTATCGGGGGGTATTTCCATACTCACCACGCTTGGTAGGCGGATTGGTGGATACAGTTCAAGATGTTGCATTTTCAGGGAACGCTGCTGCCCATTCCCTATGGATGATTATCCCGACACCCACGGGTAAAATTGGGGTGATGCTATTCTAAGCCGGCATCACACGGCTAGCAGCTTTACGGATGGTATAAAAAAACGCAGTTATGGTCGTCAAATGTGATACCCACTTGAAGCTGTACGAAGTAAGTAGTAAGTTAGCGAGGTTTTAACAGTAGTGGTTGGAATTGTTGTGTCGCGCAAGCTTAAGTTCTAACCCCAACATAATTTGATTTCGGGTGCACAATGCACATACAACTTTGTTATTCGGCTACACTCTGTTAATACGTAAGTAGAAGGTTTTAGGGATAGAGCAAAGCTTTTAGTAGATTTAGGATTTAAAAACTAAATATGATTGAAGTTGGTTTTAAAAGTAACTAACTAAAAAAACAAAACATATATCCACGGAAAAGTACATAAAAACATACAACACATATGACGTCTTATTATCAACGTGCTTAAAAATAACCTAAAAGGTTAAAAATATCTGTAATACTTAGAATAAAATCCTAATATCACGGCTGTTTGTTTCCTAACACATCCAACGTAGATTCTCATACAGAACGATACTGCAAATATTTAATGGTTGAACTAGTTAATGAAACGAAACAACTATTCCTAAATGTAAATACAAAAAAAAATAAGTTTTAAAAAATATAAAAAAACACAGCTCAGCTAGAGCTTTTTAAGTAAGATATATTTTTTTATCTATGTTCCTAGGGGAAAGTTGTTATATAATAAAAGTTGTAATATATAAATAATGAGAAAATTGAAAAAATCACTAGCGACCGCCGGGACTTGAACCCGGGACTGTGGATCAACGTTCCACCGCTCTACCGACTGAGCTACGGGCGCCTAGCGGACCCTGGTGAATCTTTCAACCTCTTGATGCTCGTCTCGAAGCGACGATTAAGCGACATCTAGTAGTTTTTTGTCGAAAAAGAAAGTTGTTTAGTTTGTACTTTTGAGATTAGCGTTTCAGAGAATGTCTATCTTCGGTACTTCCCTGTATTTTTATGCTGGCAACACATTCCTATACTGAAACACCATTTCAACAAGAATTCCTACTGGAACTCTATCTTATCGTTTTGCAAATAAATATATTCGCTATTGTTCAATGGAAATGCTAGAAAATGGAAGTTTGTGGTGTTGCCGTGTAATGCTGGTTTAGAATAACATCACGAGGAGAAGGAGGTAAGAGTTGATATGTAGGTATTGCCGTATGCCGTGTGGTGCCGGCAGAGTAGAATAGCACCACCATCTCTTTTCCCGTGGAGGTCGTAAAAGGTGACCGAGGGATAAACCCGCCCCAAACAGCCAGGGTCAACCGTATGGTGGCGGTTAATCCACCACAAGAGCATTCCCAAGGAGGGTTGACGTCTGGTAGGCGGCCGGTCGTAAAATTAAGCCAAATCCTTTGCAACACGATTTTGTGTTCAACAAAACGTGTTGCGCCGACCCCAAGTAATTGGGATAAGGGCAGGAAGATAATGATGTAGGTATTGCAATTTTAGGCGACATGCTGACTCTCAAACTTTTGGCACAAAATTCAAAATTCAATAATTTATTTCTCAGTAGGAATTTACAAGATTCTCTTTAAGAAAGTCACATTCTAATTCAAACTTAAAAAAGAGAAAATTTCTAATGCAAAATTTTCTTCTTTTTAGGGTTTCGTAGTCTACTAGAAACCCTTATAGTTTCGTCATGTCTGTCTGTCTGTCTGTCTGTCTGTCTGTATGCCGCGCCCTCATATCTTCGTCAGTTTTAGAGCTATCGACATGAAATTTGGTGAGAAGATAGATCGTGTTGACCCAAATGTTAAGAAAAAAATATTTTAAATGTTTTTTGGACCCCGTCCCATACAATTAAAAATTTTTCTTCTGTAATATTGAGTAGGGTATCGTTGAATAGGTCTTTTAAAATTAAGGTGAGGTTTCTTTGAAACAAATTCTCTAAAATGTTTCTGTCACGAGATATTTGCTTTTAAAAAGGGCGTTTTTGACCCATAATTTGTTCCAGCTGTAACTTCTAAAGTATAAACGCTAAAAATTTGAAATAAATATGAAATATAGCTTACAATCTGAAGTTACAATGAAAACTATAACGGATATCGTACCCTTAAAGGTTTCAGGAAAAATTGAGTTTTTCTATTTGCGGTTGGTCATCATACTGCTGCTAACAAACCAGCAACAAAATTAAGTTTGTAATGCTGAAAAACCTGATATCTAAACGTTGACTACGAAACCCTATTTGTGGGCGTGTCTGACACGCTCTTGGCCGGTTTTTTTTATAACAATTTGTGTTCCTACTCTAAACGCGGCTCGGGTGGGATTAAAAATAAAAATAAAGGCACTGCCTCGGGGCTGGCCAGGCTAACCACACAGCATGTTACTTTATGCCTCAGTGAATGATCACACGTGGTGTAAGTGGCAGTTTTACAGCTATTTATGCTCTGACTACCCTGCAAAGGATACAATCGTCATATTTGTATGTATGTATGTGCTTAAAAGAGCAGTTTAGTCACTAGTCTTCAAAACGACGAACAGACGCTCTGCAAATAATTTTTTGTGTCATAAAATGCAGTCACAGAACACACAGAATAAATAAGGTGCATTTTTTGTTTCAGCCCTACTGTTTGTGTAATAAAATTGTAGTATTTATGCTTACGGCCTGTCTGTTACATTCTGCATTTTTAACCCGGATACAGTTACTGTCCCCGTATTTTATGTCTCTAGTTTACTTTGTGAAAAAAATAATTCTTTGTTACTCTTTTTGTCAAAGAGAAACGCAGCAGTGAATTTGTAAAGAACATTTTTTTTATTTCTTATTAATTAAGATTGATGTTGTTAGGTTCGCTATTCTCGCTAAACTGCGCGAAGCAAGCAAATTGGAACGAAGGACGTAAATTATAAATAAGTAAAAGACATTTTTGGCTATTTGGATGCGCTAAAAGACTAAATAATAATATAATCGCTTTCTTTAAGGGCGCGTTTATACCTACCTATGATAAGAATTATTTTGCGCAGCCGCCGCGCGTTCGCCGCGCGTCCACCGCGCGTCCGCCGCGCGGTTAGATCGTTACCAGAAAATTGGACTTTGTGGTTATGTTAATAGAGTTTAAACTAGCTAATAATAAATGCGACCGCGCGGCCGCCGCCAGAATGTTATTTGTTTCGCAGTCGGGTTATTTGTTTTTTAACACATCTACTTGTTCCTAAATCATAGGTAGCTAGCTAGGTACAAAAATCGTGTTGCAAAAGATTAGGCTTAATTTTACGACCGGCCGCCTACCAGGCATCAACCCTCCTTGGGAATGCTTTTGTGGTGGATTAACCGCCAACATACGGTTGGCCCTGGCTTTTTGGGTCGGGTTTATCCCTCAGTCGCCTCTTACGACCCCCACGGGAAGAGAGGGGGTTATTATACTCTGCCGGCAACACACGGCTAAAAAAAAAATACAAAAAAATGAAAAAAATCACTTTTTACAGTGGTACTTAATCTTCTACATAGGTAAATAAGACCAAGTCGCTAACAAATTCACCGAAATCAGCTAAGTCAATGAATGAGCAAAGAATTCATTAAACAATGTTCTGTTATTGTGATTCTGTAATAAGAAATTTTTGTGTTTGTGTTCCGAATTCACGGATTATTCGTAAAGTTCGTTTTGTTCTAATTTAATGAAAGACATTTGTTTATGTGGTATAATAAAAAAATTATCGTAGGTTGCTAATACAGTCACCTGCAGCATGAAGGAAATATAAGTACGTAGGAGAAATTATTAATACGCAACAAAAAAAAAACAAGTAAAATATAGATGGCGCTGTAAATAAAAGTTGCAGTGGAGACGTAAACAAGCTTAGTTTCATAAGTTGTAACTGAATGTAAATATTTACTAACCAAAATATATCAACTTCCTTTTAGGCTATTCTAGAATTGGGGTGATACTATTCTAAGCCGGTATCACACGGAAAATACTCATGTAAAGCCTATATGTCTTACAGTACAGTAATAATACATGTCTGACAAATATTTGATGGTAGTTTCAGAAAAGTCGTGTATTATAATGATTAGGTTTGAAGAAACATAAAACCTAACATCCTTGACGAGAATAAACCTATCGATCATGATTGGCGGAGTGTTGGCAAATATTTGTGAACGCGGATTAGAAGTAGTCCGTAAGCCCGTCTATGCAGTTACCTACGTCACACGAGATCAAGATGAGACTCATGGCAGAAGCTTGGAAAGGTTGTGCTAAGCAAGAATCATTAAGAATCAGAAACGGAAGTGGCCGGAGGTTGAAATTCGTGACTTTCGGTATCAATTTTGGGGGTAAGTCATAGAAGTAGTTCGTGGGCCGGGCAGTTACCTACGAGACACAAGATCAAGATCAGACGCATGGCAGCAGGGACCAAAGTCTTCTAAATAAATATCGTTTTACTTGTTAGTCGATGGCATTTCAGTTGGATGGGTTTGGAAGTTTTGTATCCAGGTATTAGTTCTTAGTATGGAAATTGGCCGGTGGTTGGAAAATCTGTGACTTTCGGTACCAAATTTACCTACAGATACGTCATATGATATGACATCGGTTCAAAACTGATGGCAGTACCTATTTAGCGCTTTATTAGCTAAGAAAATGAACATAAGTAGGTACAAATTACGGCGTGTCCCCAGACCTACGGCACGGCGCCGGCGCCGTGGATAGTCACGGCGACGGCGGGCACCGTGCCGTGCCACGGTGTACACCGTGCTATGGCACGGCGTGCATCACGTCGGCGTCACGGCGTGCGTCACGTTAGCGTCACGGCGACAAAGCTGACGCGGGTATTATATATTCTTTGGTTGTTGCTACTGACACTGGCCACTAAGACGGGCAATTTTTATCTGGGGCACGATCGCGCTCCGGCCAAGACAAGCCATGCAAAATATGAAATAGATATCGCGAGGGCAAAGCATGAGTATGAGTACGAGACTATCATCAAAAGTATTAGACTATCATCTAAATTAAATTATAACAAAATAATGTCACATTCTGAAAATAAAACAAAGACTAAGTATGTGGTCAATCAAAAACAGAAAAACTATAAAAAACGACATAAGAACATAAACCTAAATTATAATAACAAATCCATTGTATGTCCCAAAGCTGTTGCTAACTGCTTTAATAGTACTTCTCGACTGTGGGTGAGTCACCGACTCCGACAACAGATGCTACGCTGAGTTGTGGCAGGGATAGCGGCCTGCTCGCCAGCTATCAACTCCCTATACTTACTTGCGATCGGTTTCTGAACGGGAGTATCAAATATAAAAAAATTGCCAAACAAGTATTGCAATGATGTGGATGATATTCCACCTATGCTGATAAAGAAATGTGCAAACGTACTCACACCTCCGCTAACCTATCTAATCGACCAGTCATTTGAATCAGGCATTTCTCCCGACGCGTTAAAAATAGCTGTAATTTAGACTTGGGTAACTCATGAGAGAGAGATAAAAAAGAAACATATCCGTCCAAATTATATTATCACTCACTACCTCACTTCATTTTCAAATATATCTTCATCTCACTTAGACTACGGTTCATTTTTGATGTACAGAACAACTGAGAGATGAGTTAGAGTGAGGGAGAGCGAGCTGAATGTTTAAGAGAGATGAACAGATGTGCAGGTCAATGCAGGATTATGTAAACAAAAATGACCTTTTTAACAATGCTTTCACGCGCTAGATTACAAAAAACTCAACTAAGGGTAAGGAAGTGCTAAGGGTTCGGTCGACGACATTTCTGTTTATTTCCAAAAAAAACATATACAAAAGAATCTAAGAAGAAATAATTTTTAAATTGTCTTTCCTTTGAGTAACAGAACAGATGCATTTCTTTAGCAAAAAGAAAGGTTTTAATTTTTGTTAGTACGTGTTTTGACTTTATCGCCAAAACAGTTCAAGAGTTTTAAGAGTTGATAAACTTTTTATAAGTGAATAGTACCTTGAAAACTGAAAAATAACTTTGAAAATAATGTAAGTATATTTCAGTTTAGTTAGTTAATGTGATTCGTAAGTTAAATAAGTGTGCACGCCCACGTAAATTAAAAACAAGTCTACTGTAAGGAAACGAAGTGCCCCGTGGAATCATTTCGAGATGCAAGACAAAATTGTTTTTTTCTTTTTAATTTAATTTTGTGTAAGTTCCACCAGGTCTATGTTTCACAATAAAAAAAAATATAAGTCGTCGCGTGCCATCCGTATAGAAACGCCGGAACTATTAGTGGATAGAAAATATTGATGCTTCACTTAATTTAGACAATCGGCAATTTTGCCTTAAATAACTTAATAAAAAATAATTATGCGTTATCAGTAAGAATTTAAAAATAAAGTTGGTACCTACTAAATAAAATATTCCCAATTTAACGGACTAAAAATGCATAAAATAACGTTAACTTGACTCGTCAAAAATCAAGATTGTTTAGTCCGTGTAAACAGCATCATTAGTCCTATTGTTTGAAATCCGACCTATTCAAACTAAACTCAACACAACGCAAGTGATAATAAACTAACAAACATCAGTTATTTTTTTTGCGTGGACTTTACCAGGCTGTGTAGTTCACACATTTAGCAAAAAAGCTTAACATTCAGTTGACAATATGAAACAAAAAGCTCGGGCTCCTTCACTGTGTGAAATGAGTGATATATATCCGGGGACACAATTGAGATATATCTCTCTTTTCATCTGAATGACACATTTTGCGCATCTCTACTGTAATTAAAACTATCCTCAAAAAAGGCGGCGCTGCAAATAATATTAGTCAATACAGGTCAATTGCGATTTTACCATCAGTGTCAAAAATATTCGAACGGGCAATGGCAAATCGAATCAACGATTTCCTAGAAATATATAAATTATTGGATAATGATCAGTACGGCTTTAGGAAAAAATGCACCACAACTCTGGCTGTCTACACTTATATTCAAGAGGCAATGAACTACATTAGAAATAAAGATTACGCTGTAGGAAGTGTGCTAGAATGTACCTTATTTCTAGTATACATTAACGGCCTGCCTAAAGTAGTTGACTGCATGTCACTGCACCCTCTTTGCTGATGATATTTCCCTTCTATTCCAATGTCACAAAAATGACAATGACTACAGGACAACAATTTGGAAATTAACAGCGATAAAACTAAGATAATACAGTTTCGGCACTATCAGAGACAACCTATTAGCTTGGTAGCCACCACGGCAAGATTAAAAATCGAAGAGGTACATTCGTGCACGTTGTTGGGTGTTACCATTGATACCTACGTTTGCTGGAAATCAAAACTATCCCAATTTATTTACGCCCTAAGTGTACTAAAATCCAACACTAACATTGAATGTGCCCTATCGGCCTATTACGCTTATGCCTTCGCGTGGTTAAGTTATGGGGTAATATTGTGGGGCTGCACATCGGTTGCAAAAAATAAGTTACCCCCTGTTTTCTGTTTTCTAAATAATCACACAAAAAAAATATTGTTTTTGGGTCGACAACATATTGCTCATCTAGTACTACAAAGACGTAACTAACGAAAAATGCAAAAATGAGTTAATGATGCCAAATTGTTCTAAAATGGTCAATACATATGGTGCTACAAAGACGTTTTTATTGTTCAACAAATGGCCGAAATATAGCGACAATGTCTTTGTTGCATTGGTACAAAAATGGACCTTCCCAGAGTGCTACGACGTCATATTTTTCAGTTGCGTTGGGCGCCACGTGATGATCGGTCATTTTAGCGTGCTACACCGTTTTAATTGGTTTTTCTGTCTTTGTAGCACCAATTATGATAAAGAACTTGAGTGCTACATTACCGCAAATGTATGTTTTGTCTTTGTATCACCAAAACTATGTATAATTTTGAGCAACCATGCCATATATGTATTTTGTGTCGGTGTTGAACTAATATTGCTCTTAAATTTTCATGAACTAATGACGTAATAGCATTTACTGTCATTGTGGCACAGCAATTTAGTGACTTAACTGTACTTTCTGTCAATATTGCACCACATAATTCATAGATCGTGAAAGCCTTTGCGGCTGGACCTGATGGGCATAGAATCACGTACCGTCTGCAGCGTTCAGGCGGAACCTCACGCCACGGCTACGTCAACCAGGCGGATGATTACAATGAGAAACCCGGCTAGAACCCGTCAGCCAGCGGCGGCTCGTCATTGACTGCCTCAGCCTTCTCTCCAGACTATCTCGAAACAGCAGTCAAGCTGACGCGGAAACGGAGCATCGCTGAGAGAAGGCGTCTATGCTCCTGACCGATCAACGAGGAGTTCTGCACTATAATTGTAGGCCACGTCAGCCTTTGCTGGGCAGCACCACTTTGAGTTGCCTCATCTGGGTTTAAGAGCCTCCAGTTCACCTCAGGTAGTAATTATCTACCCCCATGCGGTGAGAGACCTAAACTTCATTGAAGGTCTTGATTGCCTGGATCAGGACTTTTCTTTCCTTTACTGCCCTCGGGGTCGAGATTTTGCTAAATTGGTCTCTCCCTGCGGTGCCAAGTCCATCCTCTTCACCTTACTGGTCTTCATAAAAGCTGGCTTGGTTCGTACTTCACGATGCAGAATTCATCCACTTGACGAAATGGATCATTCCTGGGCCCGCTCGTGCCTTTCTTGTACACCCTGTAAGTTTAATCGGTATTGGCTGCAAATATTTATGGCCAACGTCTTTGCTAGGCTGGAATGGCGCGGATGGCTTCAGCTAAGCGATCGTGCCCGTTAGAGGACCGTTGGAAGCCTAGGATCGGTCCAGCAGGCGCATTAACCATGGCGGCGTGATTTGCACTGCCGGTACCGCGCGGGCATTCGGCAGTGATCTCGGTGATGAAAGACGCGAAGACCCTACTCCGGATCTGTATACACGCTTCTCGGCGCACTGTTGCAGCGTGTTCTACGACTTGTCTTGCACGGCTGCGGCATAGTCCTTGTCCTTCGGCTTACATTGAGGCAGCAGAGGCAGCAAGGCAGTGGCAGGTGTAGTACAACTGCGAATCACTATACTCGACGATATTAGATGACCATGCTGTGATGGCCGTAGGCAACTATGCAATAGAGCGCGGAGAGACTGTAGGAAGAGGCGTCTTCAAAGGCGCAAGATAGACTTTTCTAGATAACAGCCAACAGTTAGCAGGTCCTGGAACTTAATCCACGTAAAATGGCACGATGACTTAATAAACGCTGGTACGTCAGCACTGGACTGCAATAGGCTGATGTATGTATCAACCGTCACGAGAAACCGGGTTGCGGACGTCTATGTGACTACCGAGGTACGCAAGAGCACTGGTCTGAAAAAGAGGTGAAAACTCTCAAGGGTACTAGGGTATTTCCGGGTACCAAGCTAGTTAATTCTGTTGTCCGAAAACTGCATCAAATCGAATAGGCGACAAACAATCCTTACAGTGGTAATATCAGACAGGGGCGCAGGTGTACAGTCACGCCGGATCAGACATTTTGGTCTTTAGACCTTTACTATGCCACACATAAGACTTACAATAGCAGTTCAAGTGTCTAACTGGACTTGACTCGACTATACACAGCCACAAATAAAGAATCTAATACATATTATGTGACACAACTTACACAATAGGTAATTTTCAGTGCAACGGAGACATAACTGCATGTGTCAAAAAAATTAAAGTGTTTTTATTTACACTCTGACTTGACATTTTTAAATATTTTTGTTGCTGTACTGTACCTATATAGTTAAATATCTAAAATATCGCAGTTGCAGTTGTAAACTATATAAATTGAAGTTTTAAGACAAAAAATAAGCGTATAAAAATCTTTAAAACGCTCTCCTGTAAAATTTGCAAAATTACAGTTACGTCTTTGTAGTTCTAGATGAGCGATATATCTAAATTTAGCGGATTATCGAGAATTTTATAAAATTCTAGCGATACTGACAGGCAAAATATAGTATAGGCCCTGCCATTTTTGTAAGTATCCCGTATCCAATATTATTAATTCATATAATTATCATAAGTGCATTTCTTGCAATTTTATATAAAAATGGGGTTCACCTTTTTTATCACCGTGTACAATGCATACCTACATTTTATAAATCTAATACTTTTTATGTCTTACGCAGATTTTGTTACTCACCACTGACTCACTGAGACACTGAGGATCATCAAATTGTTAGGATACTTTCTAAAGTAATAAGAAGCTGAAATTTTGTGTGTAGACTAAAATTTATCATTATCACTATGCGAGTGGCAAAAAAAAACAACTTGTATTAATTTCTCATCTCCTCTTCACCACCCGGTTGTTATGAAGGTTTCACTTTTATGCTAGAGTTCAACTAGGGTTCAGATAATAGGTATGCATACACATGTAATAGTGTATGTAAAAGGGCGTATAAATTGAGATGCTTGACTCTGTTTATGATTTATATATCTTTTTTACAGAGTATACTCCATTCAAAATGATAGTCATGTTATGTGTCATCTGTCATGATGACTAGCCTAAGCAGGAGGCCAAGTTACGTTGGACGCGTAGTATATAAGTATCGCGACCACCGTAACTTGGCCTCCCGCATAGGCTGATCATGATGTCATTTCTTCAATAAATGACCCAAAGATTGCGAATTGACTGTATGCTCTTGCCCGGCAACATTTTACATAAAAGTGTTTAAAAGGAATCCATGTTTTCATTTTGAAAATGGAACAATAGGGTTGCCTCTAATTTATCGATATGTCGCAGTACGATGGCAGAATTAGGTTTTTGGCCAAAGGCCGGCATATGGCAAGATCGTAGACTTCCTTCGGCCATCGTCCTAAGCTGATCCATTTTTGCCAAAACCTAGGATTTTGGCCAAAAACTAGGATTTTGCGAAATTCTAGATTTGTTTAGTATTATGGCTTTTTGCATTTCAGGGAACTTCTTCTTCTTCTAGGGGTACCAAGTCGCCCAACGACCCGATGGACCCTGGTGTCAGGATTTTCAACTGCCTACTGCAATTGGGCCCTCTGACATGGTTGTGTAACGATAACGACCGCCGTCTAAGTTACCCTCTTTACTGTGGTAACTGTGACCTCAAAAATGTACGACGTAAGAAATGCTCTGGAGCAAATACTATTTTTTTTCTTGGCTTGCATAATGTTTTTGGAATAAAAAAAATCACAAAAACAGCAATAATAAAAAACTTTGATTCAATATTTATGTAACATTAACTAACTATTTTCCTTACGTTCTTTATAGCAAAAGATTCCTCATTTAATTTCCGAGCGCTAATACAGTAAGGTTTTGCAGATTAACTAATTTTAATTCAACAAACCCATTTTATTCAAAAATTCGGACGGTCTTCGCGGTGAAACCAGCCTCCGCTGACCGCCGCCCCGCATCTCACCCCCTTAACCTAATCTTGAAATCGTATTTTTGGCGTGGATCCTCGCCTTAAAATAGTTATATGTTTACAGTGAAATTTTACTAGTGACCGATAGCGAAAACTCAGAACTAACTGGTGATAAGGAACAACTTTCCCCAAGGAACAAAGGTCGAGATATGAAAAAAAGTTACTGTAATAAGCTGATCAGCAATTTTGTATGAGAGGTCCAAATTTTTTCGTATTTCGACCTATGTTCTTGGGAAAGTTGTTCTATCACCACCATTCTAATTTTTGCTATCAGTCACTAATAAAATTTCACCTATAATCAATGTCATATTGCGCTGCTGAGACAAATCTAACGAATGTTTTACTTATGCAAGTATGCAATACCAGCCCATACATACATAATACCTCCCGAAAAGCATACTCTTCTTCAGAGGAAGAACAGTCCTCACCAATCGATATTATCGATATCGACAAATCTATTATCGAGGGCGAGGGTACATCACATTTAAATTTTTGTTATTTTGGCATAATTGTTACAGCGCATGTCAGGCCACATGACAAGCTACGTCAGTCATATCATAATTAAGATATTGTTCTTTAAAGAACTTGGAACATTTTTGTATGAGAACTATGCTCTTCCTCTAACTAAATATAAAAATCTAAAAAAATATTGATCAGCAGAATTAAATTGTATGAACATAGAACATAGTCATTCAAGTGTTTATATTTTACTATCGCGACATTTCTCTAGCATGCAGGATATTCTTAAATCTTCTGCTCTTATCTTAGTGTCATACTCTAATGGGCGTCGACAACCACCATCGCAAAGTCGTCTCTACTCTTCGCCAGTCGTGCCTTTATTCTTAAATCCAATTATGTTATTACTCAGACTCAATTGTGTTCGAGCACAAGAACTCTTTGGACTGACAGCTGACCTGGCTGGTTTTCTATATCTATTATGTCGTTGTGACGTGACTTCAATTTCTGCACTCATTTTGTTAATTCTTGGAAAAATGGTATTATAATAATATATTTATAAAATATTACGCAATCCAGACTTTATGTGTAGTTAGACACACAAAAAACTACAACATAAGTTGTTTGGCTCTTCGAGCCTCGGATTATTTATCCGCATAAGTATAAGTACGCGCAACAGCGACCTATATATGTCGCAGATGGAATAAACGAATGGATGAAAAACCAGACCACAGCGTGATCTAGGAACTGGTTGAGGATAGATCTACGCAGGATCCACGTCGTCGGCAGAGACGCATCACGCAGCGCTCATATGACTGACGTGCCAACCATTTTCATACATTCTTATTCATATTTCCCTTTATTCCGTGTGTTTTAGTTTGCGTTTATTTTCAGTGTTGTGTTATCTCGGCGTAAAATTGCGTTGTCCTGCTGCACGTTCAATTTGAGATATTGTGTTGGAATCAAAGGTATAACCGCAATAGCCATCGTGATCTGCGACCGTTGAATGTGAGTACTTCTACACTCCTCCAAAATGACTGATAAAACAGAGTTGAGTGCCCAGAGGGTTATTATAAATAGGGGTCTCACCAATTTTACGAAACATGTAGAGGTTTAGAAGGTCATGTAGAGTTAGGCAACCTTTTATCACTAAAGCAGCGTATAGAGTTAAATCTGCGTATTACAAACGTTAAGAGTTTGTATGATTCTTTCAAGATATTCAACAGAAAATTGAAACTCTAGCGAGCGAATCGGAAGCCGATACTGAGAAGGAACAAGCGTATCGCGACACCTTTGAGTCAATTATTATTCCGTATTGGCCAAAGCGCAATGCCTTATCCATGAGGAAGATAAGAAAGCTAGCGGTTCATCTGGTTCGTCTGGTGCAGGTCAAACTCCGTCTGTTAAGTTGCCTATCATATCTTTGCCCGAATTCGACGGTTCATTTGATCATTGGCTTGAGTATCGTGATACATTTCAGTCTCTCGTCCATAAATGCCCATCAATTTCAAAAATACAGAAATTTCACTACCTTAAGTCGACTTTAAAGGTTCAGCTCAGTTAGTTATTGATTCGATTGAGTTTTGCGAAGACAACTACGACACTGCATGGGAGCTTCTTCTTAATCGCTACGATAATTCGAAACTTTTAGTTCAGAAGCACGTCAAGTCTTTGTTTACCATGCCGTCGATTACAAAGAATCATCGCCGCAGATAAGGAAACTTATTGATGTGACCTTAAAAATATACGCGCTTTAAAATTGCTCGGTGAAAGTACCGAACATTGGGACACATTAATAATCTATATGATAGTTTCCAAGCTCGATCAAGCACAGAACGCGAGTGGGAACAACATAAGTGTTCCTTATCAGTGACTGATGATTCTAAAATCATAAAATTAGATGATTTAGTGAAATTTCTCAGACAAAGGCAGATATGTTAGATACTCTTTCACACTCGGTTTCACACAAGACGAATAACACGCAAAACACACAGAACAAACCTTCCAATTCTGTCGCGCAGAAGGTTCATTGTCACATAGCTACAGAAAAAGCGGGCACTAATACTAACACAAAAAACAATCAAACACGCAAACGATTGTGTGTTCTGTGTAGTGCGCCGCATCCTCTGTATTCGTGCCAAAAATTCCTTGATCTTAGTATCCAGGACCGGATTCAGATTGTGCGCAAACACCGCCTATGTGAGAACTGTATGAACAGCCCAACGCACACGGCTACCGACTGTAAGTACGGTCCGTGCAGGAAGTGCGAGACTAAAAAACATAATACATTGATTTGTGATCATGCAAACGCGAGCCAAGTAAATAAAGCTACGGTTAGTTTGCAGTCGGCAGCTGAGGCGCGGGAGGCGACGGTTCCCTCTGACAACAGTTCCAACTCTTCTCATTCGCGTGGATCGGCTCAATCGCAGAGCTATTCAGTCAAGTAGGGAATGAGACGCACATGAATACGAACACACGGTCGACTTTTATGGAACCAAGTCTGTTGTCTACTGCATTGGTGGAAGTATCCGACAAAAATGGCAACTTTCATCAAGTGCGCGCAGTGCTTGACAATTGCAGTGAGAAGTGCTTGGTTACTCAATCGCTGTGTGACAAGTTAGGTTTACAATTAGTACAGTCCACTATACAAATTCGAGGGGTAGGTAATTCCGTGGCGCAGAGCAAATACCGTTGTGATATGGAACTGCGTTCATTGGATAAAACCTTCACCACACCCATTCAATGTCTAGTACTGCCTGAGCTTACTTACAATTTACCAGGCCATACATTGTTGCGTAAAGATTTCTTTAAGTACATACCTGACAACATTACGTTGGCCGATCCACATTCTATGAAAGCCGAAAAGTCGATATTCTTATCGGCGTTGATAGATTTTGGGACTTGGTAGTTGCGGAAAAATACGCTTACCTAATGGGCCCTATCTAATCAACACAAAGTTAGGGTGGATCATTGGAGGCTCAGTATCAGGATATACTAAACAAAGTTCAAAATATGTCAATTGTAACTTCACGCAAACATTAGACATACAAGAATCTATAGATATGCCGTCTTTAGACAAACAAGTCCGCAGCTTTGGGAGCTCGAAGAGCTACCTATTAGCGCCAAACCAGTTGATTCACGCAGTGACGATGAGCGTGCATGCGAAGAACATTTCCTTCATACTATGAAACGCACATCTGAGGGCAGGTTTTGTGTACGCATACCGTTCAAATATGAACCTGATTTGTTGGGTGATTCATTTGCACAAGCTGAACGACGTTTTTATGCTTTGGAGAAACGGCTAGACCGATATCCAGAGTATAAGAAGTTGTATTCGGATTTCTTATATGAGTATGAAACCTTAGGTCACATGAGTCGTGTCACATCATACGGGTCCCCAAATTATTTTCCCGCATCACGGTGTGTTTCGGCCACTTGCTACGACTACAAAACTACGTGTCGTGTACAATGGAAGCGCAGCCTCTAGTACGGGAAAGTCATTAAATGACTTACAGTACGTTGGACCGGCTATACAGGGTGATTTAATTTCGATTCTGTTGCGTTTTCGAGAGAACAAGTATGTAGCTTGCGCAGACATAGAAAAATGTATAGACAGGTTTTGATAGATAAAGATCAGCGCGACTTGCAATTGATTTTATGGCGCAATGATAAATCCGATCCCGGTATCTACCAGTTAAACACAGTGACTTATGGTACCGCGTCTGCGCCGTTTCTCAGTTGCAGGTGTCTGAAACAATTAGCACAAGAATGTGAGGACCCTGATGCACGCACGATTCACGAAGATTTTTACGTTGACGATCTGATTTGTGGCAATAATGATAAAATAAGCTAATTCAGATCTGCAATGACACTGCAAAAGTTTTGCAGTCTGGGTGTTTTCCTCTACGTAAATGGATTTATAATTTCGACGTAGACTCAGACGTAGACATGCCTACTGACGCAAAAGATTTTTCGTTAGGTGAGCATGTTCACAGCAAAACCTTAGGTTTAGGTGGTACCCACATCCTGACGAATTGTATTTTCATACTCAATTTGACCCTGAAACACAACCCATTACGAAACGTACAATACTATCGGGTGCATCACAAATTTACGATCCACTCGGGTTATTGAGTCCAGTCATAACACAAGCGAAGATGTTGTTTCAAAATGTTGGCTTTTAGATCTCGGCTGGGATCAACCAGTACCCGATGAAATCTCGCAAATTTGGAAGCGTTTTGTAAACAATTTGTCGTTGCTCAATAAGATTCAGTGCCTCGATTTGTGATGTGTGAACACCCTGTAGTTACTGAATTACACATGTTCGTAGACGCGTCCCTGGCGGCTTATGGTGCTTGCGCCTATGTGCGTACAATTGACAACGTAGGAAATGTTACCGTGCGGCTACTTTGTTCAAAGGGTAGGGTAGCATCTATAAAGCCCGTTTTGACTATACCTAGGCTCGAACTGTGCGGGGCGTTAGTGGGAGCGCGATTATATGACAAAATTTCACGCTCACTGAGATCTACTTTTGATAGAGTTGTATTCTGGTCAGATTCGACTATCGTGCTAGGTTGGTTACGTACTCCGTCTAACATGTTAAAACTTACGTCAGAATAGGGCCGGGAGATACATGAATTGACTAAAGGCCATTCATGGCGTCATGTTAGTGGCGTAGATAATCCAGCCGACTTAGTATCGAGGGACAAAGTGTAGATGCATTAAATGAAAATAATTTGTGGTTCACTGGGCCATATTTCTTGCATGACCCTACATTTGATAGTTCGGAAGACGACCAGATTGAGGTTTTACCGGAGAACTTGCCTGAGCTAAAAACTCATGAGACACACATTGGTCATTAACACGCAAAATGAAGAAAATTTATTTCCGTTTTCGAGGTTTTCTCAGTATAACCGCATGCAACGTGCCGCCGCTTATGTGCTTCGCTTTATACATAACGCACGTTATAAAGATGATAAGTGGAAGGGTGTGTTAACTGTGACTGAACTAAACCAAGCTACGATAACGCTCGCTAGACTTTCGCAACGTGAATCATTTTCCGATGTGCGCGATTCACTCGTTTTAACGGGTCAAGTAAGTAAGAAACAAACTCACTTATCAAAGTTGGATTTGTTTATTGATAAAGATCAGTTAGTGCGCGTCGGTGGTCGAATTCAAGATAGCCCTAACTTCGATTTTGACAAGAAACATCCCATACTTATTTCAAGTAAACATCACTTTTCAATTTTGCTTTTTCGATTTGAGCATAAACGGTTAATGCACGCATCGCCGCAGTTACTGTTGTGTACTATCAGAAGTCATGGTGGCCACTTGGTGGTAGGAATCTTGCACGCCAGACCTGTCATGCATGCGTAAAGTGTGTACGTATGCGAGGTAAGATTATTGCACCAAAAATGGGTAACTTAGTGAAGAGAGATTAGAACCCGGTATCCTTTCATGTATTGTGGTGTAGATAATGCGGACCTCTGATTATGTTAAACCGGCGAGGCAGAGGTGCTCAAACTGTTAAAGCATACATTTGTTTATTTATATGTTTTACTACGCGCGCAGTTCATTTAGAGTTAGTTAGCGATCTCACTTCTGAAGCGTATTTATTAGCTTTGAAGCGATTTATTTCACGCCGTGGCAAACCGGCTGAAATATTTTCAGACAATGGGAAGAACTTTGTTGGTTTGATGAATGACTTCGGCAAATTTCTTTCCACTTGTTCTGGTGATATCAAACAGTACGCTGCATCACAGAATATTAAATTTAAAATGATTCCTCCTTATGCCAGTCATTTTGGAGGGCTGTGGGAGGCCGCGGTTAAGAGTTGTAAGTATCACTTGCGACGTGTGGTAGGTAACGCACGTTTAACGTTTGAGGAGCTCAGCACTGTATTGGCACAAATTGAAGCCATACTGAACTCCCGTCCTTTGACTCCAATGTCAACAGATCCTCATGATTACCTCCCTCTTACCCTGGTCATTTTCTGGTTGGCCGTCCTCTGACAGCGCCTGTCTGTGACGAAGACATCAGCACCGTTCCCCCAACCGCCTGACACGCTTTCAAAGGGTCGAACAAATCCGGCAGCATTTTTGGAACCGTTGGTCGAAAGAATATGTCTCGGAGCTGCAGACCAGAACCAAATGGCGAGAGAATCAAGATGGTTTACAAAAGGACACGCTGGTTCTTATGAAAGACGACAACCAACCTCCCTTGAAATGGAGTTTAGGCCGCATTGTCGAAGTCTATCCAGGCAAGGATGGAGTGGCTCGAGTGGCTGATATCCGGACTGCTTCTGGTATCGTACGGCGAGCATTTTCGAAGATCTGCCCACTGCCACTGGACGAATAGCTGCTAGCTGTGGATCTTGCTCATCCTGCTGCAGTCTTTGGAACCTGCTGCTTCCAAGGCCGGGGAGCATGTTCGAGCACAAGAACTCTTTGGACTGACAGCTGACCTGGCTGGTTTTCTATATCTATTATGTCGTTGTGACGTGACTTCAATTTCTGCACTCATTTTGTTAATTCTTGAAAAAATGGTATTATAATAATATATTTATAAATTATTACGCAATCCAGACTTTATGTGTAGTTTAGACACACAAAAAACTACAACC